>WSTG01000116.1:0-31771 GCA_019616325.1 Ceratobasidium sp. 394 | reverse complement strand
TCAGAGGTTGTGGAAGAGCGATTCTTGTTGGTTGTTGGGCGGGACCAGGCTTTTGCGACGTTAGTTGGGTGGGGTGGTGGGCGGTGGAAACATGTATAAATGTTCTGCATCTCCAATTTTGACCGTATCATGTATAGAAGACTTTCGTTCAAAACACTTCTCGGAGGTGATGGTTCTCGAGTGACATACAATACCGAACTGCAGTGCATAGGAACGCACCTATTGGGAAATTTTACATATTAATTTCCTAGACGAAGCGAGGTTTAATGGGTAAATGCGGTACAAGGCAAACATCAACACATCTAATGAACTTCCACCCTCCCGAAGCACCGTCATCTCCAGGTCTCTCAAGGCACGATCGACGTATTCAACCACACCACTGGCGAAAGCAACCTTTGCACACACGGCGTGAATAGTAAGATATTGAGGGTCTGGTGGTTCAAGCTCCCGTTTGTGGACGTAAAAGTGACGACGGCCCCCATTGAATACAATCCTTTGCGGGCGCAGCGCCCGTTTACGCTGTATGTGTTGAGTTACCCTTTAGTTCAAGTGAGGTTCGGTTTATCGTTGTAGACAAGAACGCACCTCAATAGCCTCGAACCAGCATTTCAGAGGCTCAAACATCTTGTGTTCCACCATAGCATTAGCCGATGTAGAATGAATACCATAGTTGAACTTTACTCGGAACAGTTGACTCATTCATGTAATGATCCTTCAAATCGAGAAGCTTTGTCGAGTCGACTTCGTCGGCCGTGCTAGATTGATGTCCTGGCAAACGTTACGCCTCCCAAATTCAGTCGGAGCATGTTCGACGAGAGCTTGAAGGAGCTTGACAGTATAGTCTGGTGGTGTACTCTCATCAGGAACGTACGTGCTCAGAAGGTTCAAAGCAAATTGGAAGTGACCATGGTGGCGGAGATGTCACCTGACTTACGGCCCGTGACTAGGCGTGACATCTGTGATATATAGGGGCGAGCACAACTTCAGAACGAACCACTCCCTTCAACCACAATGGAAGCCTTACCTATCCAACCTGGGCACACTATCCGCACTACGCCCCCAACACACGTTTTTCGTGGCTCGCAAGTCGATACCGACACCAAAGATCGGCTCCGGGAGACTGCGCCAGATGGGGCACGCTGTCTTATTACTCTAGATCAGGAAGCCCTCGACTGCTGCCATGTGATTCCTGCGTCTACCGAGCGCGATATTGTGAGCCAATACTTATCCTTAGCCCGTATACACTGTCCATTCTTTCATCTGCAAAGATACGACGACTCGATTATGCTTGGGGTTTGAGTCGTGTGAATGAAAACATCCATGTTCACTCGACTCGAAATCTGATCTTGCGTTGGTCATCTATGCTTGAATGTTGAGTGAGCACTGCTGACCCTCGGATTCTAGTTCGAGCTGACATGCACAGAAAGTTTGATCATCCGGACTGGGCGTTGGTACCCACCCGCAGCACTCTCAATGAGATCTTTTCCCATACCGGTTTGCTGGCTTCTGGAGCAGCTCCCCCTTACTTTAGGTCTGTACGTCCTTACGACCCAAGCTACCACACGCACATCGACAACTTTCCTGGACATAGCGTTTTCCCGATACAGAGTGGGATTATGATTTTGTTTTATTCAGGCGTTCCCCAGTAGCTTTCCTCCGATTTAGCGAGGATATGGAGTCCGATACAGTCCACCGCTACCCTTTCGGTGATTTTGGTCCCATCAAATCGCACATCCACCCCTACTTTGCTATCGTCAACGCTGCGCAGAAGGAAATCCATTATCGCAAGAATGTCGCTGTTTACCTATCCGATACTCCTGGTTCTCCTCCGTCGCGTTCGCTGAACTATCGAGAAAGTTTGCAGTTATGCGTGCTATTATACGAACGATGGATACCTTCAACCCCTTCTCCCTTGCTTGGACCGCCTCCTCAACTACTGCCCCTTTCTCAACCACCGCCCCCTCTGGTAATCTGATCGTTCAGACGGGCGTGAACACACGCCTCAGCGGAAGCGACAAAAGACCGAGCCAGTCCCCAACCAAGTCAATACAACTCAAGCCCCCGAGCCCTCTGGCTCGAACAACGGAGGATCTCTGAAACGCGGATGCGAGGAATCTGCGTTGACGTGCGCCCACTCCCTTTCGACCCCCGAGCAGCCCCGAAGGAGTACCTGCGATCTGGGGTGTCGGGTTGAAACTAGCGCTCCGAAAGTTGAACGCCCGATGCACCACTGGACAAGCGTAAGCAGCTGGGTCGAGGATGTCAAGGCGTCTGCGCCTTTGGAAGATCCGCACGATACACACAGCAAGCATGTGGACGATTGCTTGACTAGGTACCGTGGGGAACTAGCTTGGTGGCCACGGGGCCCATGGGAGAAGTGGGTGCCAGAATACGTGCTTACGGATTGACGGCATCATTGGCAAATTTGCGTGGCTTATGGGGGGAGTGGGGCGCCTTGTGACGTGACAACTTCAAGTAGCGAACCCCATCCCATTTCTAATTTGGACTGGTTTGCAATAATTTATAGAAATCCGTAGACAAAGCGCACCGGAAATAAGAATGAACCGTGTATGTTGTAAAGCGAGAAGACACTGTAGGCTACCTTATCCTACAGAAAATCCCCGGATCCGAGCCAGTAGCAAGTCTAGAGTCATACCCGAGGTATAGTTATCGGTATCTACTTGACTCGCTTGTTGACTCGTTGGTTACTATAGTATATGACTTATATCTATACATTCTAATAAATTGTCCCGATTCTTTTCCTTCCTTTCTGTGTTCGTTACGCGGCGTCTCTCGAGACGCCCATACTCACGTTGTCGTTGCGCCGGTGTTTGGCTCGGATACACTGCTACCGATTGGGCATTTGGGGCACAGCTGATCGCGTGACAGCTAGAAACCAGCTGTACGAGCAGCCGGTAATCAGATTGTCCCTTAGCAATTGGCCACCAAATGGATCGGCCACCTGGCGGCGTAAAAGAGGGCCAAAGCGTTGTGAACCGTGATTGGACGAGGCGTAAGAAATATCATATTCGACCGCTGGACGCCAAATGGTAAGGAATCAACTGATCTCCAGATGATCCGACATCGAGGCTCCAGCTGCTGCCTTCTGTGATCAGCAGCATCTGCCAGCCAACTGCCGATCCGGTAGCAGTGTAGAAAGGTCCGGGAACGGACCACATCATGATCACCAACGTCTCTGTCTGGTCAGGCACAATAACGAACATCTTTCGCGCCTCGAAAGAGGCAACAATGACTAGGAGGATCCATGGGCAAGGGCATCAAGAGCTGCGGGGAGATTACCTATGACGCAAACAATAAACATAAAAATGCTGCTTGACTACGATCTGCGGCCCGTCCAGACCTCGTGGCTTCTTCAGACACGAGTTTGCAAGCCTTTGCAGGATCTGGTATTCCCATCAGAAGCATTCATGCCGTTTGCATAATTCGTGGCATGAAACGCCATAATGCCCTGGGCGGAATATGGCTGGCGTAGGACACGACTGCCATGGTGCAGCACACCGAGCGTCTTGACTTGATCGACCGTCGAGCAGCGGTTGCTAACCAGGAAATTGAACTACAGGAGGCGAGCCAACGTTTAACCACCAATTCCGACTCTCAGGCCCAACCGTGAACTAACTTTTCTGTGCCCAAAAAAGAGCTTTATATGGGCCCAAACTAGGCCCTTGGTAGGGGACGTAGTGGTACAGTGGCCGAAACAGGATAGTGGGCGGGAAACAGAAGAGGGAGAGTGGCTCGGACACAGTCGGAAGCGAGACGACTGATGTCGGATCTGTGCCACAAGCCCTCAATGATTTGCTGAAAAGGAGGGAGCCCGCGCAAATAAGCAGGGCTTAGCCCTGTCCGCCTCGCGGCCCTTCCATACGGAGTCTTAAGACTTTTCCTTGCCAGATCATGCGCCGGTTTCACAACATTTGGCCAAATTTTCAAAAGAAATTAAAATGTATTCAGGGAAATATCTAAGACCGGAAACGGCATATTCCCAAGCCTTGCAATTTCGTCCGCATATATGCTATACCAATTGCTTAGAACGACAACTTGGAACCAGCGTTGCTGTTGACGTAAGACTTGACGTTCCCGACAGGCTGGAGCGAGTAAGAATAGCCCACCGAGCTCCACGAGGCTAGCGGGTGTAATGTCAGAATATTGGTTAGGTATACTGGGACAAACGGGACGTACTGGACGGGGCCGTATTGCTGCCGCCACCAAAGTCGTTTCCGGAGGCGTTGGCGTACCCACCGTCAGTGGCGTAGAGGGGCTTGCCCACGTTCTCGAACACGTTGTTCTGCACGAGCAGCTCGGCACCGACGCGGGTGTTGATCCCGTCGTTGTTGCTCACGAAACTACACAAATTGTCAACATCCCAGTCCCCGCAGCCCGAAGAAGAGTACCTACTAGTTATTGAAAATGTGACCGTGTCCGAAGCGGAACGAAGGAGTGCGCGAGTTGAGGTTGTACCACTTGTTGAACGCGTAGGTAACCTGGATCGCCTTGTCCTCGCTCTCGTTGCTGTCCGAGTGTCCGACGAGCGAACCCTTCCAGTGGTCGTGCAGGTACGAGTTGGTCACAGACACGGCGTAGCATCCGTGGGTGATATCGAGCAGACCATCGTAGTAGTCCTTGTCGTGGTCGCGGTCGGACGAGAGATCGAGCGAGTCGATCCAGACGCGGTTTGCTGCTTGGACACCGATGGCATCACCGGCGTCGGCGAGGACCTTGCTGATCTGTGAATGGTAGAGGTGAGTGTGGAGTGGGTCCAAGGCGTTTTGCTGCTGCGTACCTTGAGGTTGCGGACGATTACGTTTGATACATCGATGATGCGGAGACCGACGCCGACGAGAGCTGCAACCAGTTGGATTAGGGTTAAATTTGTTGAATTGGGAGGCTTACCGGCGCCAGATTTGCCAATGACGGAGGTGTTGGCGGGGACCTTGATAACTTCGTTTCCAGTGATAGTGCCAGAGACGAGAACAACCTTGTTGCCACTGGAGAGGGCAGACTTGAGGGCAGAAAGTGACGTAACGGTGGTGGGAGAGGCAGATCCACCACCAGTGGTACTGTGAACGGGCTTTTGGTTAGTATGAACCAGGTCAAGCTGGCGGGGTAACTTACCCTCCGCTGAGCGTAGCGTAACCAACAGTGGCCTTGTCACTGGTAGCCGCACGCTTTTCAACGATCGGGTTGGCAGAGACGACACCGAGGCCGAAAGCAAAAGCAACAACAGATCCGAACTTCATGTTGAGAGTTAAGAGTTAAGAGCAGAGGTTAAGAGGTAACTCGGTAAGTCGCAGAGGAAACTGACTTGTGGTTTGTCGAGCTTGAGGCTTGAACTTTTTATACGCGTCGAGCGTGCTACTAGGAGTGTGGGGGAGCTGAGCGGTCCGGGGTAAGCGTGGCGACGGGCCGTGCCAGACAAGCATTAGGAATGGAGACGTTGTGTATGCGGGCCGGGGTCGTGCGTGGCTCGCACGCGAGAGAAGAGATGGCTCGCGTGGTTGAATTGCGCCTTGCTGCTATAGCATTGATTTGATGGTACACGGGATGAAGAAGGTGTTTTGGGCTTGGCATTCGGGTAAACTAGTATTACCGGGGGGAAAAATAAGTGGGATAGTATCGCCAAAATAAGTTATTGGGCAACATCACCACGAACAAAAAAATCACCTAATTGTCGGTTGAGTCCAATTTGCTACCTATCACGAATTTATAGTTCGACCTTGCACAAACAACAGAGGGACCCAGCACTACTGGTCACCGCCTGAGATGAAGCGTCAAGTGACCAGCGTGCCGAGCATGTGCCAGAAGCCAAGCCGAAGGCGTCATTTAAGCGCGTGCGAACGAGATGATTGAACGGTAGTAAGCGCATCGCGTCTTGTGATGCCGCGAATGGAATGATGCCGGATAAATCTGGTCACGTTTCGTCCGGAGAAGGCTTGGCAGACAGCAACTCGAGCAGTCGTGTAGCTTCCAGAGCGGGCCGTAGCTAGGTCCAATGACAGAGTTGGAGTACTAATATTGATCAAATCTTTAGCAGCGGACCGACCGTAAAACAATACGAAAACAGGTGGTAGAGAAGAGAGTAAGGGAGCAGGTAGAGGGCACGTGACCCAGGGCGTATTCCACGGAACAGTGTGCTTATCCCTCACTCTCCAAGCAACCCCAGCATGGTTGACACACGCGACAACAACTTCAATATCAGATCAACGCGCATGAGGATGCACACGTCAAGAACCTCCAGTATAGATTAGTTAACATAGCTGTCACACAAATCTCCAGATCGCGCTATTTCTTGAAGTAGGCCTCTAGTCGATTCGCTCATAATTATTTCCTGCAGCATTGTGCAGGTAACGGCCACACCGCCTTGTTCCACAGCGCCTCGGAATGCATCCTGGTGGTTATAATACTGGATTGAATTACCTTACATGGTCGCAGAGTGGACTTTATAGAAATCATATTGCGACGTCAGATGCCAGATTCACCGCATCCAACACCATCGATGATTTGGCAGGGCAAGCTCCGAATTTGAGGCTTGAGTTCTTGGTACCATATGCTACGAAGCTCATTGTTAGTTGTTAGGTTTTGCCCGCTTTTCCCATGTTCTTCTTAGCGCTTTCTAATATTATTCGTGAGTCAACCTTGCATGAGATGAAAACTGAATTAATAGGCCGCAGGAACAAGACACATGGTTTTACGGCCATCCGCAAATGAATCTGGGCTAATGTATGCGGGATCGGCCCGTTTGCGGTAGAGGGTGTTGATTCTTCTCGCGCATATATCTATCTCGCGACTGGAACATGGCCTTTCTCACTCATCCCTTGGATATCGCCCCTGTCTTCTACTGGTGACCGGTCCATCAGCCGCATGTATTTACTCTGTAGTCTCACTAACCAATACACCCGGGTCGAACATGGAAGAGTACAAGTACTGACTATTCGCTTTGTGCGGCCATATTTAATTAGGAAGTTGAACAAATGAAATATATTGAACGTCCGGTTCGTCTCTCTACGCCAATTCGGTCCAGAATGAGGGGAGTATTCGTGCAAAACGGTGGGTCGAGAGTGCGAGAGATAAAGCATCATAGGAGTACGACAAAGACCTCCGCTGACCCCAAAACCAGAAAATAATGGCAACTCCAAAAAAGTCCCAACGAGCGTATATTTCACTATCAATAAAAACAAAAATACGGCCATTCTGAGCTACTTCCGTTTGATTATAATCATCGGACTCGTCCAGGTCTCATAGCTCTCTTTCAGTGTCACATCGGACGTGATCTTCGCAGCGCTGAGGAAGAGTTTGTACTTTCCGTTGGGAATAGCGGTGCCGTTTTTGAACCGGTCGACCTGGAATGACGAACAACCGAGCGGAGACGCCGGGAAAGGGGAGTTGCGCGGCACATAAGCTTGCTCGTAGAGCAAACCGAGAATGGCTGCGCTGTTGGCTCGAGCATCAATCAAGTTTATTCGAACCAAAGGCGATCCAGCGACCAGCCTGTACTCGAGCCTTGGCGTATCGTATTCCTTCATCGAGTATGTCCTCGTCTTGTTGATTGGTAGATAAGTATTCGGGTCCGTCAGATGCGGCAGCTTGGCGTCGGTGAACCAATTGCTGGTGTCGATTATCTTCATGTCCTTGAGCGCCGCTGCGACACCGAGGTAGGTCGAGTGAAGCGACGAGCCATCGGAGCCCTTGGCTTGGATGAAACCAGAATAGACGGGGAAGGTCTTGGCGTCGAGACCAGTCGGAGCAGTCAAGGAAAGGGCGACGTTGGCGCTAGAGCCAGGTTGGACGGTGACGGCAGACGGAGTGATAGTGACCGAAGCGAACTTGTCGACAAGTTGTACCGGGCCAGCTGAGAAAAGAGAGTTTATATGCGCTCATCGCGTGACTCGGTCGACTTACGGAAACTCTCAGTCCCATTGATCGTAGGCGCAGTCCCTGCTGGTACGTGGGTCAACGTGTACGTCACAACCTGTGTCCCTTCGTTGGTAAGCGTCAACGTATGACTGCCGTTGAAGTGCGCCGTATCGTTCAACTGCAACTGGGCCGGCAACAAGCTCGCCTTGGTATAGATCGCGTCGTAGACCTGGATCGAGCCCGCACCGGCGTGCGCGGCGGTTTCGAGCAGACTACCGTTGGCATAGGAAAACGGGATAAATTTGGCGGTGTTTTGAAATGCGGCGCGAGCGGCGAGTGTGTTTTGGACAGTTTTGCCACGGACTTGGAGCCACAACGCGGAAGCGCCAGCCATGAACGGTGTGGCCATGGACGTGCCCGACTTGACGGCATACGAACCCTTCGGAACTGGGAAGGTAGAAAGGATGTTACCACCCGGGGCAGCGAGGGATGGATTCTGGTACATGTCGTACGAAGGGCCGTAGGTACTAGAGCTCCACATCAATCCTCCGACGGGAGAGGCGAACGTGGAATGGTTATCCGGGAAGGAGATAGTGGCGTTGGCGGGGATGGCTTGTTCGATGAGGTAGATACCGTCCGCCTGAGAAATAAACGCGCCTTCATAACTACCTACCCGATCCACGGGCTGCTGGTCCGTGTTGTCGTAGATCAAAAAGAACTGCGCTCCGAACATGGCTGCATTCGATAATTGCAGCCCGAAGTAACATGCGCTTGCACGACGAACGAGGACAAGGTACTCGGAGAGGTTCGGCGTCGTCGATGGGAGAGGATCGCATGCATCCGCAAGAGCAGTGGTGTTGCTGGAAATGGCGTAGATCCGACGGTCGCCCGAGATATTGAGCGGGAGGAACGAGTTGTATATGATCTGGCGGCCGGTAGAGACTACCGCGTTTTGGGCGTTCACCACAGTGCTGGAGGCGAGTTAGAAAGTGAAAATCTAGATGTTCTCGCTACTCACTTTTCCACACTGCCCACAGAAATAACGTCCGGCCCAGTTGCAGGCGAAGAAGGGTACCACGCGCCGAAATCACCATCATTCCCAGCCGCAACCGTAACGATCCTGCCGGTGCGCGCAATTCTGCTCGCTACAACACTCGCTACACTCTCGGTCCACCCTGATTTGGTGCCAAGAGAGAGGGTAATGATATCGTTGCCGTCCTGTTGAGCTCGCACCAGTGCGTCCACAAACAGGTCGTCCGAGCTAATGCCGCTGCAGTTAAAGACGCGGTAGGCATTGAGGCTAGCCTCGTACGCGACGCCGGTGATGTTGAAGGGGCTGCCGGGGTTAGCGCCAATGATACCTGCGACGTGCGTGCCGTGGCCAATGCACTGGTCGAGCGGCTGGAGCCCAAGCTGATGTCAGCTCCCACGTGATGCATACAAGTCAACACTCGCACATACATCTGGGGTATTTGAAGCAAAATCCCACCCGCCCACGATCTTGTTACCGGGACCAATCTTGCCGCCGAGTGCAGGGTGGGTGTAGTCGATGCCAGTGTCGATGATGCCAATCGTGATGTTCTTCCCAAAGTAGCCTTCGCCGTGCAGCCGGTCGACACCAGTCATGACGTGCGTGGAGAAACTATCCACGGTATGGACATCACGTCGAATCGCTGAGGGGTGGGCGGGCTTGAGGTGCTCGTAGACTGAGATAGGGTAGATCGCCTGGGGTTGGTAAGTTACCGACGGAGCTATTTTCCCGAACTGCAGTACAGACCTCGACGCCTGGAGCCTGGGCCAGCTTGCTCAAGTCTGCATGGCTACCGAGCTTAACGGCTGCACCCGTGAAGATCGGGTCCGAGTACTCCCTGGTCGCCTCCCAAGTCGCACCGCGCCGCGCAAGGTCATGATACAGCTCGGCGTGGGGCGAAATAAAGCCGCGTTTGAGGTGAAGGTCTTGCTTAAGCTCAACGATGTACGACTGCCGGGAGATTATCAATATCGAGTCAAGCGGCAGGATATAGCCGAGTCACATACGTTGGGGATAGTATTGCCCGCGGAGGGGTAGCGAACAGTGTGCACGTCGACGGCGGCGGCAGCGAATTGCACAACCGCGGCGACGGCGAGGAGGAGCCTCATGTCTAAAAATGGGGATTCAAAAAAACGAGCGGACGAGTAAGGGGAAGGAGAAGGCGAGTGGACGAGTGAGTGTGGCCGACGCCCGATATAAGAGCTAATTTGAGCCTCGTGGAACGCACTGCACCCCGCGATCGAGCAATATATTACCGTGGATTGATTGAAGGTTTTAGCTTGCACAAAACGCGGGGAAACTCATATTAGAGCAGAGGAGATTGAGGCTTTCGATCACAATTTGCCTAAAGGGGAACTTGGCACCCCCCGTAAGGATGGACGTCGCGATCGCCCACGCTTTGCTCATATTCACATTTCCCATGCGCAGCTCAACTGTACGGCACCCACTCGCGAGCAGATAACTCTCGAGTCTGACCCCGAGCTTTTCTCATAGTCAAAATGACCTTAAACTCGCTCTTCGGACAACTTCCACCCTCCTAACAACTGGGCGCAACCGGTGTGTGCTCAGAGTCGATGCCGCTAAAGTCGGGACCATGCGAGGCGAGTCCAACGGCCGAGCCAATCAACGTGGAACCCACACAATCGATTTCTACTGGTCGGACCATCCACGAAGATATATTTATGTAGGCTTGATATCATCCACGCGACGGCACAGATAAACACCGCCTCGACTTTATTTCACGCGTCATATATACGAGGTACCTGATAAACCTCTTCCCTTGGCTGTAGAATAGCCCCGCGGGTGGATTCTCTACGTGAATAATAGTGCTTGACTCACCAGGAGCCACACGATCATAATATTACTTATGGAAACGCCCGTGACCCGGCGATGCACCTTGCTTGCGTGGGGATCCGTTCTTTTTAGTGTCTGGCAAGGGTCACCCAGATGTATGCGTGGTTCGCAACCGGGCGTGGGCCACCAAGACAGCTCGGTGGCGGATGAGTTCATAAGCCACCCACTTAGGCAGACCAGTTCGACAACCGATCTCGGACTCACCCGTGCATAACCGTGAAGACGATGAACTATATGAACCATGCGCATAAGTATAAAAATAATAAACTACATGATTTTTTGAGCAGCAGCAGCAGCGATGGCAAGGTCAGGTAGCAATGGCGTCCCAACCCACGAGCCCACCGCCATTTTAGCCTGAAACGTGCGGGTGCTCATCCGGTGTTGTAAATGGCCAACCCTCAATCGGTCATTCGAGAATGTGCGATCAGTGTCAACGGCTGAAGCTACATGCTACGATGTTAGTGTGGACAGGCCTCAAGATCTGTCAGCACATTGAGGCCGCGGTTACGGCGAGCTCTCTGTCGAAGTCACTACGGTAGAAGCGGGAATAACAGTCATGTTGAAGCTAGGAGTAAGACTTGGAATTACAGAACAAAGTGTTGAAAAAGCTACTTGCACCTCGGTATTTATATCCGCACCGGAAGGAGCCTGGCGAATCTCGCAGAAGGCGGCGCATCGACGACCGCACGATGGTGGGATTTATTAGGGCTCTGACTCGGGTGATGAGTAATGCTCATGGAACCATGCAGAACCACCCAGCTTGCGGTTAATATTTCAAGTTGACCCGG
Organism: Ceratobasidium sp. 394; assembly: GCA_019616325.1. NCBI lineage: Eukaryota > Fungi > Basidiomycota > Agaricomycetes > Cantharellales > Ceratobasidiaceae > Ceratobasidium > Ceratobasidium sp. 394. The sequence goes on along the minus strand of WSTG01000116.1, from coordinate 20,230 downwards.
CCCATCCACCGTCCAACCCAGCCCACATCCAGACTAGACTCCAGTTCTTATGCAATGTTGAGACCCAATATAACTGTCCGGCCTCGAGTGTGGCCGACACCAATAACTTAAACACCACCCAAGGCACACGAGAATGCATCCTTCAAGAACCTCTGGTCTGTATTAGCCAAGCTAACTGCCACGCAAACCCCCGGTCGCGCTCAACCAGCATCAACGTAGGTTGAATAAATGCGTCCACGTGACCACATTCTTGACTGTTCGATAACCGCTTGTTTCTCAGCCAAACCCTTGCTGCAAAAGTGACAAACAGAAAAGTATGATATCACGTCATTGCCTACATCTTACACGCCCCAAGCAGAAAAAATCCAAGAACTCCCACAGACGCTAACTAATCGATCCACTCGGGGCCCGGCTCCTCCAACAGCTCCGCACGAGGCTTGTACCCAGTCTGCTGCATCCGATAAAGCACCGACCGATGGACATAGGTCGGGAACCGTTTCTGCCCATGAACCACGCGTGGTCCCCCAAAGTTGACCCTACGCAACACCTCCATCAGTCAAACAACATCATCAACAAAGGTAAAGAGCAAGACTCACGAGAACCAAGATCTCCACGTGCCATCATGCCGCTGATACCTCTGCCGCATCGGCAACAGCTCTAAAATCCACCACCACCACACTAGAGAAAGCTGGTCGTAGATTGGCATTACTGCGTCTTTCATATCTTCCCCGCATGCGAGCACGACAGGCGTATCGGGGACCAATTTGGATGGGGCAGGGAGCGGAACGCTAACCGCCGTCGCGTCCGTCGCGTCCGCCGCATGACCTCCACCCCCAACAAGCGTATCCCCCGTCGGTTCATGCCCGTGCCCGGAATCCATCTCGGCTTCAGCCTGTTTAGTCGATTGGAGTCCCGGCGGCGTCGGGATTATCACTGTGGGCCAGAGAGATGCAGGGCTGATCCCGAGTTCGTCGAGTTCGGCCGAGTGGAAGAGGATGCCCGTGTTGTTGATGAAGCATTCGCGGATCATCCATCGGAGCGGGATGCGTGCGAGGCTGTTTGCTGTCTCGTTGGGCACGGATCCACCGCCGACGTCGCAGTGCGCACCAGCAAACCACACCTCTAGACATGGAATTAATTTCGGTAAACGCCGGGCGCTAGTTTGACGTACCTTTAACGTCCGTCTGATGATGTCTCTCTTCTGGACTCGCAAAATCATGCCCGTTCCGGTGCTCGAACCTCTCTGAAGGTTTCTTTCCATTTTTATCTTTACTCCTCCCGCGGTCCGAGTCGTGGTTGTCGTTACCAAGGCCCGTGACAAAGCTGAACATTCCGCCCGTTGGTTGACGCTCGCGATGGTATTTTGCATGCTTGCTGCCCTCGCAGAGTTTTTCTTCTTGTTCGGTTGAGCGGCCCCAGAGGTTCGCTTTAAATTTAGCGCGGCGCTCATCAAGTGCGACAGCATGTCGGAATACACGGATGAAGTAGTTGGATTTTGCAAATGGAAGTTCGCGTGGGATTATACCTACCATGGATACAAATTAAAATCGTTGCAAGAGGGAGTGGGGGGGGGGGGGGCACATACCAACGCTGTTGACCGTATCAAACACTCCCAGGAAATCAATCTTGACGTCGATCGAAAACGCGCGCTTGAACCCGTTGGACATTTTCCAACCTTCTTCGTCGTCTCGTTTGAACATGCGATAGGCGAACTTGACCTGTTCGTGGTTGTACGCTGGGAGAACGCCGACCTAGGACAAGTTAGTAGGCGAAAAAGGCAAGACTGAGCGGAGAGAGTACCTTGTGCACCATTCCCGCGAGCGCACGAGCGGTGTAAGCACCTCGCGAGAATCCAAACATGGAGACTCGGTCCCCCTCCGTATCTGCGCGTGATAAGGTTTAATTATGTACCCACGTGAAGCGAACATGAAAACGAACAATTTTGCATCAAGAACTCGTAGCCACCTGGTTTCAGAATGAGAACCGAACATAAAAACTGGGACAATTCATCTTACCGCGAACGTGCGTTGAGAGGCCAGTCGCGATCGCTACGTCGACAGTTTTGGATATTTTTGAAGAAATGGGGCCTCCCGTGCTGGTATCCGTGCCGATTCCGGCTTGGTAGTAGACCTATCAATTTATCAGTAAAGATGTCAAACGTAGAAAAAGGTACTGACCATCTGTCTTGTACGGTCATCTTTTTTCAGAAGCTGGACAAATCGAACAATGTTCGAATTCTAGACACCAGGATTAGTATTTAACAAGGCAGAGCGGGATACGACTTGCATCTTTGTCAAACTGGTCTCCTGTCCCGTCGAAACAGAGAATCAAATTACGTCCTTTGCGGGGTGTAGGATCGGCCGGAATGACTTGTGGGAAACTGGTCGACTGGGACGTGGTCGACGTAGCTGGCACACCATTTGTCGACGGTGCGCTGGTGGGATCTATCTGGAGGACTGTGGGCTCTGGACGAGAGGTCATCGTGGTCGGGAGGGGGAGAGGCGAACAGACATGATGTCGGGGGTAAGTATAAATACATACCGCGAAAAGAAGGCGCTATATCCGCGACATCTAACATCCGGGGGTGACCTCGTGGTCGCTTGTTCGGTCGCGGTCAGAGTTCAATCTGAACTAATCTAGGTAGAAGTGATGCAGAGCGTCTCTTCGGGCACCGGTAATTCGGCGGTCCGGGCTCGCTACCCCATTTTGTCGCTACGTCGATCAAGTTTGACAATGAGGCATCTCGTAAGGCACTGAGTTAGACACGTAAAATACAAGGCATGTAGCTTCTGCCACTATCTAGAAGTCCATCATTGCCCGCAGGCTAGAGCTGCTAGCGAAAGCAAAGCTGATCATTCTCCGCCTTCGAAATGGCCCCCATGACGTGAGAAAGAGGATGGGGGTGATAAGGAGAAGGCGAACGCGTGTACTATAGGTAGGTCACAGCAATGACTTTAGGGTATCGAGCACTTGGTGAACAGAGTGTAGGATTAATTTAAGATTTTTATATGCATTCTTGCGGACGTTTGAGTAAAACAAAGTTGTGGAGGTCGGGAGTAAATTTTGACACTGCAAAATTGAAATAACAAGCGCTGAGCGACTATTAGACCACGTGCCCGCTTCCCACAGATATATTTTAGACTCCTCTAATGCCATGGCTTCGGTTACACTCAAACGAGCAGCTCAGCGAGCGACAGCCCTAAGGCACTCTACACACCTACTTGCACGATCTATTGCATCTACACCCGCTCGTCATGGTAAGCCTTGTCCTCTCTCTTTATATCGCCCCACCTGACAAGCTAAACAGATATTAGATCCCCTCTTTACGAAGCCCAGCCACTCCGTATACCACGACCCGAACCGTCGCTCGCGCGCTTGAACATTGGACTAGAAGTTCGTGCCAGAGATGCAAATATCCCCGGCGCCATCGGCTTCTGGAACTCCCACATCGAAACCGGGACGCGGCCAGATGGGAACTCGTACCTCGCTCTGCTCAACATGTTTGCCAAGCACCGACTGTTTAGAGAGTGTGTCAAGGTGTTTGAAGACATGGTGGCTATGGGCGTGGGGGATAAACTCAGCGCTCTGAACCTCGTCATGCTGGTACGTCCGTTCTCATCCGCGAGATCCCCAAATTGAACCCCGCCGATAAAGTCAGCTACCGAAAACGCCAAACACGTATCCCAAACCCTCTCCCTCTTCGCCTCTCACAACATCATACCCGACGCAACGACATACCAATACCAGCTTGTCCATCTAGACCGAAACGACAATCTCGAACGCGCGATGCAGCTCCTCGACGAGATGGACACTCGCGGCATAGCACCAAACAAAGAGTGCATACGAATTGTGATATTGATGGCCGCGCGGTTGAATATGCCGACTCTCGCGATGGAGCTGGCCACGAATTCGTCGAGCGTGGTGGGCAAAGTGGACAATGAAGTCACCATGGCGATTTTGATGAGTGCCGCGGCAAGCATGAACGTACGCCTTTCATATATATCTACTTTCCAAATATACCTAACTATCTTGCAGGTAAAAGTAACAAAATGGGCATGGCCAATCGTCTCCCAAACCGACAACTCACTCACCGAACCCCTCTGCATCGACATTCTCAACCTCGCAAACCGCCATGGTCTCCCAGATCTCGCAACCTCCGTCCTATCCTACTTTCAACGCGAACGCATCACCGTCCAAGAACACCATCTCGCCCCACTCATCGGCGCATACTGCGCAGTCGGCAAAGGCAAACTCGAACAAGCCTTTCTCGCGCTCGACAAGTTTCGCGAACACGGTGTCGAAATTTTACCTGAAACGACCTCTGTCCTCGTTGGCACAATTGGAAAATCGACGGAATCGCTAGACGCAGCATACGACGTTTTGCTCTCGCTTCCGCGTCCGGTGAATATTGATGCGGTCAACGCGACGCTCCAAGCGGCCGCTATCACTCTCTCGGACCTCCCGCGCGCTATAGGCATATACAAGGACCTCTCGACGTTGGAGGCCACCCCCACTACACATACATTCGACATTCTCCTCGCCGGGTGCCTTAAAGCTCCACACCGCGCCCTGGGTGAACGTCTCTTTGAGGATATGCTCCAGCTTGGCCTCAAACCCTCTGTTCAAACATATGCTCGACTCATTCTGCTGAGCTTAACCGAAGTGGAATACGAGAGCGCGTTTGAGAGGTTGGAAGAGATGAAGGAGAAAAAGATGACACCTCCGTTGAGCGTGTACGAGGCACTTGTGAGGCGACTGGTAGAGGAAGGGGATCCGAGGGCGGATTTGGCATTGGAGGATATGGAACATTGTGGATATCGTGTGACACCGGCGTTGAGGGATTTCTTGTTGGGGAATGAGGGAGAAGGTGCGGTAGGCAGGCCCAGGCGGGGCAGGAGGGGGCAAAACGGGGGAAACAGGAGAGGGCCTAGCGGGGAAAGTGGGAGGCCCAACGGGGAGAACAGGACGAACGGAAGGGGGCCGGTGGGAGTCGATAGCTGAATGAACATTCAAATGCATCTCGTTCGCCGCTCTCTTGAGGGTGAGTTATCTCGTGCACGCCCATACGACCAAAATATTTTATGAGTTAGTGAACGCAGGCGAAAATGCATGGCGCATATAAAGTTATGGCCGCCTTTGCTCCGGCTCCGGCCCAGAAAGGTAGAGCACATCGCTGGATCATAATCAAACCAAACTACCTTCCAATCTGATACTTTCAGCCCAAAATGTTCCTCGACGAGCGCGTCGCTATTCAAGTCAAAATGGCTCTCGTTCGGGGGGGTATATACTTTTTGACGCCTACTGTGACGAATAAGCACAAGACCTAATGGGACAAAATCATACGGGTTGTCACTCTACGATGCAAGGCTGAGTTTAAGCAATGAAAAAAATCAGAGCGACTTGCTGATCCTAGGGCACGACACATTTTGCGGCCGCATCCCGTAAAACCCCACGCCTTGCGGTGTATTTCAGGAATTTCAAGATTGGACTTGCACGATTCCGGCACCGGCACGGTCCCGCATCTGCTCAAACCTGTCCGGACGATGTGTCTCCACCCATTCTCTGCAGTCCTCGGGGGTCTACGTGAGCTAGCCATGTAAGTGCCGTGCGACAATCCACTAGAGTCAATGCGTATCGCGTGGAGACCAACGAGTGAAGGCATATTAGGTGTGTACGTTTGGTATTAATTGAATATAAGCTATTTGCTGGGGTGGTTGATAAAGTCTTTGAGGCCTGCCGAATTTCACAGGTTCGGGCAGTGTGATTACGTGATAGCGACAGTCACGGGATATTACATTTGTCTACAAGCCGACCATGGAGTTTGCCAAAAAGCTCCATTCTGGTACCGACCAACGTCGCAAGCGGTCAATTCGCTTATCTTGATGTACTTGGGCCATTAATTCGATGCATCAGTACCTCCCGTCTCTAAAGATGCACCTGACTCGAGCTCAAAGTTGACTATCGCAACCAGCGCCGCAGTTCATAACTTGCTACCTCTCTCCCAAGTTCTACTGCCTTAATGATTACTCTACACTGCCGCACTGAGCAATTGTAGTAGTCTCGAAAGTGTTCGCAATATACGATAATCATTGGCATGTCATGGAACAATCCTCTGCCAAGCATTCTTCCCTTTGCTTCTGAAAACTTGATTGGCGACATAAAACTCGGCGACTACGGGAGATTATACACCTTGCGGAAAATGAGTTGATGCACAGCGATGACAATCATGTACTCGGGCGTTTTGAGGTGCCAATCATGCAGCTATTTAAAAAACCGTGAGCGGGGGATTGGCAACTGCTCGACGTCTTCGTATGTAAGTCTTTGGTCTCTGTTTGGCACGCTGACTCAGTTTCATCAGGTGGCACGATATAAATCGACATCCGATCCTCGAGCCACGACTTGACCTGCCCCCTCTCGTCTAGCTTCGAACACTGAACCTGCGACAATGGCGAACACGGCCCCATCACAAGCCCCTTCTCCAGCCCCGGAGCAGCTTATCCCCCGTCTGTATCAGCAAGAAATCTTCAACCACGCCGTCAAACACAATGTGGTATGCCGTCTTGCTAATTTAGGAGGCGTTGGGTTTACTCAATTTTTCATTGCCAAAGATATGTGCCATGGATACGGGGAGTGGCAAGACGCTGATTGCGGTCATGCTGTTGCGGCATATTATGGCTCAACAGCCGACCGACGCAAATCCAAAGAAGGCAAGCGTAGCCACATCCTAAAATGACTTATTTGGGTTAACGTTTTTCGTTTAGGTCGCGGTGTTTCTAGTTGCTTCAGTCCCGCTTGTAGAACAACAGGCGGATTTTCTGAGGTCTCAACTCCCACTTAGTGTGAACGTATGTTCGACGCGTCATGCGGATGAGTGTATCAACTGACGATTGATTAGACGTTCTATGGAGCTATGGACGTTCATCTTTGGGACCGAGAACGCTGGGCGCAGGCCTTTGCCGAGTCGGAAGTCTTGGTTATGACAGCTCAGGTATTCCATGATTTGCTGTCGCATGCCCATTGGCACATGAACAAAGTACGCATAGGATTTCCCGACTGACGCGCGAGCTGACTGACATGTCTTAGGTCCGCCTTGTCATATTCGACGAAGCGCATCACTGCCAGAAAAACCATGTCTACGCACAAATTATGAAAGTGCATTATAACCGGTGCAGGCTGGAGGATCGACCGCGAATATTTGGAATGACGGCTAATCCAATCTTTAACATCAGTAACCCAGCCTTATCCCTGACGCAAGTACCCGAGTCTTTGGGCGAATGCATGGCTAACCTGGTCTCTCTAGTCAACTCCAGGACACTATGGACGCCAAGGTGCTGGCAGTACGCGATAATATCCTCGAGCTTGCCCTGAACGCGCCTCGCCCCATTGAATTCCTGGTTAGGTACCCCGCCGCATGCTTCGACTACCCTGACTATCCGGCACCAACTATGTGGACGTTTTTCGAAGAAAATCAAAAGCTAGTGCTCCCCGACACTGAGGATGTTCGAGATTTGCGGACGCGATTCGAATATGTGCGATCCGAACTTGGACTTCTATCCGCCGACTATTTTATCCTTCTTTTCTTGAGGCGAGCTATTATCAAAGGCCCGGTAGCCTCAGAAGATACTGCAATGGAGCCCAAATCATCTTCTCAATCCTGGACGAGGCTAGAGGGCGCATACAAAGACCATGCCAACCGAATCAACGATCTAGCGGATAATTTGGATGCGCCCCGAATCGAATCTTGGTTTACCCCAAAGCTTTCTTTACTCGTGCAGATTCTTGAGGCGAATTCCGGCTCCAATTTTAGTGCGATAATATTTGTAGAGCAGCGGCAGGTTGCTTCTGTCTTGGCTTGGCTGTTACCCAAGGTCCCTCAACTGCGACCCTGGGTCAAGGCGGCCGCACTTGTCGGACACGGAGATACTGGGGGATCGACGTTCCAAGGTAGCGGAATGGCTCATGCAGCTCAGCGGGCGATAGTCCAAGACTTTCGTAAAGGGGAAACGAACCTAGTTATTGCCACTTCTGTCGCTGAAGAGGGCCTCGACTTTCAGGCTTGCAGCCTCGTCGTTCGTCTCGATGCTCCCCAGACTATGATAGGATATCTCCAAAGCAGGGGACGCGCCCGTCGGCCCAAGTCAAACTATGTTGTGCTGGCTGACGATGCTGGAGCCAAGAGATACCATGGCTTTAACGAGGCGGAACCTGATCTGCGTCGCATCTATCAACGCATACATGCAGAGGAAGAGAAGGAGAACGCTACGGAGATCGGCGATAACGATGAAGGCGATAACGACCGATATGTTGTCGAATCGACAGGCGCTGTGGTCACGCCTACCTCCTCTATCAGCCTCTTACATTTATGGTGCTCTCTTTTGACTGTCGACAAATTCACCAAACGTCCCGCACCCGAGTTCACTTTCACCGAGAACTACAGATGCACTGTCACTATCCCTCCTTCGATCCTCAGCCCCTCTAAATGCGGACCCGTGCAAGGCAGACTCCGGGAAACAAAAAACGGTGCTCGGCGCTCCGCTGCGTTTGAACTCATCCAAAAACTTCACAAGCTAGAATTATTCGACGACTATCTCATGCCAGTCGGGAAAGCACCCCCGGTACCAGACGTTCCCGAGCCACCACAAACGTCGGTTCGAAGGATAGGCGAATACTTCGAGACACTATCCCCTTGGGGCGATGTCTGGCAGGCTCAATACCCCGTTTGGATCAACGAGCTTTCGTTCAATGACTTGGAGCCGAAAATTGCGCTTGTCACGGGGAAAGAACAGCCTGCTCATGACCTTACGATATATAAGCGGGATGGCCCCCAGCGCGTCAAACTCTCTCACTCGCGGCGCCTCGAGTTTACTTCGGAGGAGCAACGGTTCGAGCTATTAGAGTCCATGCAGCGCTACACTTGTTATGCGATTTACTGGGCTATTACTACCAGGCAGATGCCCCCCCGTTCAACTTGCTTGATCGTTCCGCTGAAGGGAGGGATGCCGGACTACGATACGATGGGGCGGATTACCTCGCCAACACTCAAACTGACAAAAGAAGTGTGGCTGTCCCCGAGGCTACAGGGTAGACATGTCATGGAAGCTCATCGACTAGGTTCTCAGCCTTACAGGTTTGTTGGGGTTCGGCCTGATTTGCATCTGTCTTCGACGCCAATTGTCTTGGAAGGCGCCGAAAGCTATCGCGAGGCCGAATTTGAAGATTACCGGTCCTACTGGGCAAAGACTATGGGCATCGCCAACCGCGGGACCGAACTAGACTTTCCAGAGGACGACTTTTGGCTTGAACTTTCCACTACGAAAAAGGCGGACTTCCGTCCACAAGGCTTATTCGGCCTGGTTGACCAACCTGACGCCAATCCGCCTTCGCAGCCGACCCACATCGTCACACCCTCTCACATGGCCCGGATATCCCCCATTTCGCCTGAGATAATCGAATCTTGCCGGCACCTTCCCAACATACTTGGACAAATGACGGTACTGCTTCGGATGAGCTCGGCTAACGATGTTCTCAAAACGCACGGGGTGCCGTTCGAGCTTTTGCTGACGGCGTTAACGCTCCCTTCGGTCCAAGCTGGGTTTGATTATCAGCGTCTGGAAACTCTCGGTGACTCTGTCCTGAAAGTATCTACATGCGTACACGTATTCCTCGAATATCCTAACCACCATGAAGGGCAGCTGACGGCGATCAAGGACAGCATCGTCTCCAATGCCAACTTGATGGTCGTAGGGAAGCGAGGACCGCTTTCAAGGTTTTTGATCACGGAAAACATGCCTACGCGTAAAACCTGGCGGCTTCCAGCATCTTCGACGATACAAGATGATTCGGACGAAGCTCCGAAACAAAGCGAAGCGGACGATTTGCCTACCCAAGTTACATTCCACACCAAAGTACGTGCGGTATCTACAAACTAGACTGAAGTACTCAACATTATCCCACCAGAGCCTTGCGGACTGCACCGAAGCAACCCTTGGAGCGACCTACCTGAGTCTTGGAATCGATGCCGCCCTTCAAGTGGGACACGCCTTGGGCTTACCAATTGGTGGCACCCAACCATGGCGATTGCGTAAAATGCCCGAGTTTCCGGAACGGACTGGGATACCTAGGCTCTTCGCCCGAGTTGAAGAGAAGCTGGGGTATAAATTCATCAATACTTCGCTCGTCGTGGAGGCATTTACGCATACAGCCTATGAGCCTGCCAGGGGCTCGTCCTATAACCGTCTCGAATTCTTGGGAGATTGTGCGTGCTATGCTTTTATTTCATGCTGCTAGCTGAGTGTGCTCCATTGTTAGCCCTCATCGACCTCTACGTCCTCAAGTATATGTACAAAAAGTTCGAAGAGATGACTCCTGGACAGATGTCTTGGGCTCGTAGCCGGCTAGTCAACGCCACAACGTTCGGCAAACTAGGGGTCGACCTTGAACTGCATAAATGCATTCTGACTTCGTCTCACGCTCTCGAAAAGGCAATGGCGAGTTTCGCGGCCGAGGTCGAGGAAGTGTCTCTCCCAGAGATTCTGCGCTCTTGCTGGAAGATCGATGCACCCAAGCCTATCAGCGACGTGTTCGAGTCAATATTCGGCGCTGTATTCGTCGACTCGTCGTTCGACCTCGAGCTCACGTTCACCATCATCGACCGGGTAATGTCGGAAATCATGCAATTTATATCGCCGAACATGCCGGGCGACCCTACATCCGAGCTAGTGCGGTGGGTTGCAAGTCAAGGATGCGAGGCACAAGGTAGCACAATATTCAGGTAATAACGACATCCGCATATACGTACCCTAGCTAACATTTCAGCTTAGGTCTAGCTCCAGCACGGAAACGCTCTCTGGAGCGAAAGATACGGTTGAGACTGTTGTGCATGGTCGGATGATTGCACGAATGACTGCGCCTACGGCCAAACTAGCCAGGCCCATGGCGGCTCAAGCAACGTTAGACGTTTTGAAGGATGGAACCCACAAATATGCGCTATCCAAGATATGTACATGCCTTCGGGCTGTACTTAAGAGGGGCGCCAATGGAGTTCCTGAGTCTACTTGATACGATATTGCAAGTGTTGCAGATTGGCTGTGGAGTAATGGGATTTTGCCTGAGATGACGTGAACTGTAATCATAATAAATTGTGCCAAATGTGAGGAGCAGATAGCCATACTGTGACATATATTAAGCGTTAGACTGGATCATATGTTTATTACTTTGGCTTCGGTTTGGCAGATTTACGTGCCAGAGAGTCCCAGCGACGCCCACTCTTATGGCCGGAATACTGGTCGCCAAACCTCTTATCGGGAAGTAATTTGGCATTTTGTCCACGCTCATATGACTATCTCAAGAATAACATAAAATTCATGAACTCGGGCGAAAATAGATACGTCATAAGGGTCGTCGCTCTATGATTCGAAACTGAGCTTGGGTCATAGAAATAATCAAAATAACTTACTGATCCTGAGGGCACAACACGCCGTATGCCCGGTAAAATCCTACGCTTGCCAGTCTCCCATAAGAATTGGGAAATTTCACGTTTCAAGACTCTTGCTCCAGCACACTCTGACAATAATTTGTACTCGCATGGGCAGCCTGTTGTCGCGGTCCGAGGGGGAGCAGGAGGGTTGATAAACGATTCCGTGTTGGGCGCCTTGAATACGCGAGAGCGTAATGCCTGGGGTACCGGGCGCGATCCATGAGCCGGGGTGTGGCAAAAGTAGAGTCCAGGGTTAGCTCTTAACTCTGGGTCATTGTATTTGTCCCTGATTGGCCAACACGTCAATCAGAGGCGATTCGAGAACCACGTGACAATGTTGTTGACGCGCCATCATTTGAACTCCCCCACGACGATGTTCGTCGTGGCCCGGCCATCCACAACGAGGTGCTCGTCAGAGTCGGCCATATTGAGTAAGCAATGGTGGCCGAGATAAGCTCATTTGCTGATTATTTGCAGCTCGGAGTATCCCCAACACACCCACTAAGGATGCCCCTAAGCAGGGGGTCCTGCGCTTGAAGACAAACAAGGAGAATGTTACTCCTCGTGAGTGCTATCGAAAATATGAGGTGAATTCTTGTTCACTATGTAGCACAGCTTCCGGCCTCCCTCGACTGTCGGCCAAGCGAGGTGCTGTACAACCAGGCATACCCGTGCGCAAAGTATCTGGTTCGCAACCAACCCTCGGAGCAGCAGCTCTCCGGAATCAGGTACGTGTACTCATCGAATATCCACTCTGTCTAACCCTGTTCCTAGGTCGACACACTGCGTGCCGAAAATGCTAAACTTCGGAAAGAGCACCAACGTGAACTTGCCAAGCTGCAAGAAAAGTCTGCGCAATCCGAGGTTCGAGTCCAAGAACTTGTGAGGGAGAAACTCGCGCGGGAGAGCGAGTATGGGGAAATCGAGCGGGAGCAACGTACGTCCTCATTTTAGGGCGACTGGGTGAGGGGTTGGCTCATTCGGGGTGATCTGGTTTTAGGGGTTGCTTCGCAGCGAGAGGCCGCCTTGAGGACGGCTGTAAGCAGTGATTTACATGATAGCGAGTTGATACTGAAAGCTGGATTTAGCTTGAGCGGTCAGAAACTGCGTTGAAACAACTGGGCGAGCGATCGGGTAAACTTAACGGCGCTGAACGAAAACTTGAAGATCTAGAACGAATACACGCTGATGAAAAACGCCGGGTACATCCTCATGACCTTTTGTACTATCTCGATAGCTAATGATGACCCTTTTTGCAGCTCGCCCTCGATATTTCCTCGCTTCAATCCCAACTTGATGTCGCCCGCATCACCCTCATCAGTCACACTTCTCGTTTACGCGAACGGGATTCCTCCAAGCGACTCGCCCATGATCTCGAGCTCCGATTACAAGAGCGTGACGCTCGAATACTTGAACTCGAGGACCAAGCGCAACTATACGAGCGTCGGGTGCAGGTGTATGACGACCGGGTCAGGGCGTACAAGGAACGGGTGAGAGTCGCAGAGGAGCGCGCAAAGGAGGCGGAAGGCGAGGTCGAATTGGTCCTAGGGGAGGAAGCACAAGGGGACACAAAGGGCACCGAGGAGCTGGAGTACACGAAACAGTTGGTCGAGAAATTCGCGCTTGCGTATGGAAAACTCTACGAACGGATGATGGAACGGGAGCAAGAAATCCGGGAGATGAGAAGGGCGTTGAAGGGCAAAGCGCGGATGGTAGAGGTGCTCGAGGAGGATTTGAAGATGGCGGGGGAGGAAACGACCGAGTTGACAGAGGAGGTGCGGGCTAGGCGATTGGAACGGCGGGCGGAGGTTGAGGAATCCAGGTGGGAGGGCGGTTCTCGGGCTCAAGTCGATGAGCTTGTGGTGTTGGTTCGAGAGGGGCAGAACGAGATCCGAAGGCTGGAATCACTTGCGTTCGACCTTGGACCACCTCGAGCCGAATCAAGTACGCTGTTACATCCTGGTCCTTCACCCGGCCCTAGCGCCTCACGATCTGCCTCTCTCGAGGCCGAACTCGCTCAGTTGCGCACAGAATGCGCGGCTCTTCGCGAGGATCAAGAATCTTTGGAACAAGACCTCGTCGACGCTGCAATGGCTTCGGAAGAACACGCACGTCAGGCAGCCGAGCACTCGCGTCTTCAAATCGAGTGCGCCTCGCTCCAGGCCGAGCTCAAGCACGTTCGTGCCCAATCCTCTCGCCCTTCTTCCGCGTTTTCCCAGCTTGAGGCTGAACACAAACGTCTTGCAGAGGAGTACGAGTCGTACAAGGCCAAGATGGAGGGCGTCGCTTTGTCTTTAGCCGAACACGAGGCTCGTGCGGTACTTTTGAACGGGAGCCAGGCCCGTGAACAGGCCTTACGGGACCAGATTGAGAATCTGCGCGGGCAGATTGCGAAGTTGGAAAAAGCGTTGGCCGAGGAATGTGCAAGCACGAAGAAGGTCAAGGAGAGGGTTGTTGAGTTGCAGGGCGTAGAGGAGGGTTTGAGAGGGGATATGAATGAGTGAGTACCACATTACAATGAGCTGCAACCTTGCTTATTGATTCTCATGGTAGAATGATGGAAGCTCTCGACCGCGTAGATCGGTACGAAGAAGCATACGAGTCGCTTGTGGCCGAAGTTGTCCAGCTTGGTCTAGGCGAGGACGAACTCGATCGACTTCAAAATATGACCGAGAAGATTCTGGGCACATCCACTGCAAAGCAAAAGATGCGGTATGTGGAGGAGGTGAAGATGGAGCTGGACCAAATGGCACAGGTTCGTGTCTGTACGTTTGAACGATCAAGGTAGCTGATGAGAATTGGTTTCAGAAACTTGTCAGGGCAGAGTGGGAGCGGGATCAAGCTCGAAAAGAAGGGGTCGACTTGAGGAGAGAATTGGACGTGTTCCAGCGTATGGGGTTCGCTCGGTCCGCTTCGACTCCCCCCGTGTCTTTACGAAGTATGCCCATGATGGCTGAAACACTTGGAACCGGTGTGCACGCAGAGATGCGGGCTCTCGGATTGGGGCTACCTCCTAGACGACCCGGTTCAGCTTCGAGCGCGAATTCCCAGCAGCAAAGGAGAATCTCTAGAGCGCTAAGCTACGCAATTGAGGCTGAGGGTGTTGTCCCATCTCTTGTCGAGGAGGAGCAATGATTTCCGTTGATTCTTCAGTACCTTGGATCCATTCCGTGTTTTTTCTTGCACGTACAGCATTTTTATCGACTGGGGGTGCATATTCTGTGTATCTATCTTGTACTGTATTACGAGTTGTTACGACTTTTGCCATAGTTTTATCGCTTTTTATGTCTGCCATTTGGTTTTAGTTAACCTTATTGGATTTTCATTCTTCGCTGATTTGCGTCGTTTGGATTGTGAGATTCGTCAAGGCTTCACTTACCGATTTCTGTGTCCTCGCACTGGAGTTAGGAAGTGGACTTGCATTTGATCACGTGGATGGTGGCGCGCTACTTTGGTGTTGTATGCACCCTTGTGGCCACCTCCTTTAGCGACCACACCGCGCCGGACCGAATCACTGTAAAGGTCAAGCTCGATTAGCATCTCTGCTTCTGGCGGCCAGGAATTACGCTTGGAGCCGGGAGGATGTCTTGGTCACTACATAACGACCCAAGCTTGACGCTACTTTCCTATGCGTAAATGGCCAGTAGGAGTGCTCCCTGATCCCTCTCGGGATTCATCAATCGTGCAATCATACGATTCTAGATCTCTGGAATACATATTGTCTCACTGGAGCGCTGGATATCTGGGTTACGGCGGCCACACTACTCATACACTGTGCTATGTCTTCCCTCGTTTGGCATGAGGTCTTGCCTCTTGCCCCCGTTGCTCCATGATTTCCCGTAGTTCTATCTCTGCGCCTGGGGAGTATTGTCCAGGGCTAGCTTCAGTACTGATCATGCTTGACTCAAGGTGTCTTCTACCATTTGAGCTTTCGATCGTCCCCGAGTTTGCGGATAATGAGCTCTACCTATAGATCCTTGGGTGCTTCAAGTTGGGGGAAGTTTCTTCCACTAGCCATCTATCGGATAATAAATTCCGGCATACTTTTGTACTCAACAACTATGTACAACTGCACCGAAAGCACTATATTAAAGGAATTACAAGATCAAATATTTTCAACGATATCACTCAACTCGGTTTCTGGCTCTCGTTGGTCTGGTGATACAAACTGCATCAAAAAGTCAAACAACTCTCTTCGCTCCCTTCGCTCGGACTCTTCCGCTTGTTGGCCATTCTCACCGTGCTCGCCCATTTCTGAGTTTCCGTTTGTGGTCTTCCCCAAGAGATACGATAGCATTTTGCGTAGTTCAGCTGATTCGTCTTCATCGGCTTGATCCACCACCTCGGCGAGCCGCGTTTGCAGATAGGTGAGAGCTTCGAAGGGTGGGGCCGTATTGCACATCTTTTTGAATCTACAATACACATTGTTAATTTAGTATAAGGGACGTGTATCAATCGCGTACCTGAACTTGCGCACCGCCAGTAGTGCTTTCCGTAATAATTCATCGACTTCAGGTCTATTGCGGAACATCAGTCCGCGACCTAGACTCAGATGTATAGCGCGTATAACCTAATAAGTCTCATAGACCAGAGATCATTCAAGCGAGGGATTCCGTCCTCTCCCGAATTGCCCCCAAACCTGTCGGTCCGTCAGTTCCGGGACGGATTCACAGGACGGGCGCCCAGACTCACATATGGAAAGTTTTACTAGTAGGATCGTACACTACCTGGTGCGCCGACCTCGGTCTAGGCAATTCCAGTCCTTCCCAGACGTCTCCGCCGCCAGACACATTTTTGAACGGGCCTAGACGAGGCTCGGATCGAACCCACCGCTTCTCGGTAATATGGTAAGTCGCAAACGTCGCTGGTTCCGCGTTCGCGACCCGAGTACGGTCACGGTCTCGTTCTGAGTTTTGCCAGATTAGGCTGTAGGCATGGGTGGCACAAATTGGAGTCTCGTCAGTATAGCCTCCGAGCGACACTGGATCGAGGACTCACACATAGATCTCCCCTAGATCTTCGTCAATGCATACCCGCGGTGCACTCGCCGCATTCGCGATCGCCGGATCAAACGCCAGCCTTTGGCTCGTCCGCGTTGCGGGAGAGAATGAATGCATATCTGGTAAGTATTTGTTATTGCTTCTCCGACCTCCGACTATAAATATTTCGTGGGTTTGTGGGTAAATTACCATCCCGTGACCTGTGAAAGTTTGAGCAAGAAGAAACATGATGGGCGGATTATATATTTACCAGTACGCGAATGAATGTTAACCCGATTTGGTAATCCTTCAGGTCGTATAGGGTCGGGGCTGTAACCACTGCCGTGACTAAAACGCCATGAAAGGGCTATGAGGACTTACAAGACATGCGTCCACATTTGGCTATCCATGTGGAAAGAATACATCCCCGAGTACAACTGTTGCCCGTCTCGCTCTGATGGGTTGTCCACCCGCCCGCCAAAGACATATAACAGCCTCCTGGCTTCATCAACGGCCATTTGGTGGTCTGACAGAGAAGGTGGTCCACCAGCTGTTTCCTGGCGGCACACTATCTCAGACGAAATACACAATATCAAACCGCGAACTTACGACTCCACCAGGGTTCAACAATGTCCACCGCCCGCTTCCAGGACCACGTGTTGAATACACGAAGAAATCGCCATCGCCACGTTGGGGGCGCGGGCTTGCTCCTGCTTTGGGAGCGTCTTTGAGTTGACCCAAGACGTAGATATTTCCGTTTGTCAAACTGAATACCATATTGTGGCAGCTTCGGGCGCTTGGTCCACCATCCGCGCAAGTATCTTCGCTGAGCATCGTCCATCGACCGTCTACTATGGAATAGGACCAAAAATCTGCGAGGTTTTTTGACCCTATACCCAGGTTGATTAGTAACTTTATTACATATTCAGATCCAAACGCACCATCCCATCCTCCAAACAGGTAGATGATCCTATTCTCGACGTCCATACATAACTGGTGTCCACCTCTTCCAGGTGGGGCTGGCCCGTCCGGCGTAACCCTTTTCCATGCACACGCAGGAGGCGATACTCGCGCGCAATAGTCGAATAGTTTGTCCTCTCGTACCATACGTCCAACCAAGTCTTCGGCTTTCGCAAGGTCGCCATTCAGAACGAGTGCGTCGTGCAGCTCGGTGACACGGGGGTGTTCGGGCCTGATATTCGTTTGTGCAAGGAGAGCAGAGTGGGCAGCGAGGAAGTTATTTTGGCGGAGGTGCTTGAGAATGAGGTAAAGGGCTTGGTTGTTCTTGTGCTACGTTCAACATATTGCTTATAGTCAAGATCAATGAGACGAAACCGGGGGTGGTCTCACCGCAACAAAGTTGTTATGTATTTCTTTCACGAATGATGGAGTTGTTATTCCGGCGAGGGCTATATGCCATATGCTCATGTTGTAGCTCTTCCCGTGAGCACTAGTTAACTATTAGTCTACCCATGATATGAATGAAATGCTCTACTCACGATAACGGACATATTTTGATGTACCGACACGGAAATGTCACCCCCGAGTTAGACGTCGTATGGTTCAGCGAAAACGTCTGTGGAATGCCATCGTCGCTGAGCTTTGCACTGAGCAGCTCGCGCATCTCGTGATCCTTGGTGCCGAGACCACCGAAAACTCGAAACGACGAGATATTGCAAGGATGTGATTGTTTAAACTAATCGTCCGGTTAGCCAGAAGTGAGATGGACCCAAGAGAGTATGACCTTGCCGAAGGTGATCGTGACTAGTTATAGATTTGTCAAAGCAATCCCAAGGGTTGAAGGCATTATGCACGCACGAACAACGCTCATTTGATCCAAGCGGAGCATGACCCAATGTGACTCCTTTACATCGGGGTTAGGAATCCGTTCAGTTGTCCACCGGCTGTTCGCATCTTCTGGGCGATCGATCTGATGAGTGTGCCGCAGCGGTAAGTAAATAATAGACTTTGAGGTATAGATAATACTAACCAGGATATTATCGGGTGTATATTTCGAGGAATATGAGCTGCATCCCTCGATTGTGTATAACAATGGCACCGATGGAGGAAGGCTTGAATTGGGTAACGTGGTCATGGATCTGTGGCGGATCTATCACGTGATTCGACCTGTCCTCGATTCTTGGATGACTCAGCCGTTGCGAATTGCAATGTATAACCTCCGCCTAGCAGAGCTTAAACGGCCGTGGCAAGTTTATGTCTTATATATGAGTTAGACCAACTCTTTCTACTCGGAACACTTGACCTTTGAAGCCGACATGAGTGCGCTCGACACGCAAACTCTCCCACGGCTACCTTGTCTCGCAAGGCACTCATTGCAGCACATAATGCTCCAGTTGCAATCACTACATAGGAGTGATAGTAGCCCTCTACGCAGCAGGTAGTACTAGAATCATTGTCTGACGTCAAACTCTGGTGCAGTAGCAGAACAATATTTGACCCCGGCATTTTAAAGTTGGGAATGGCCTACGCATACTTTAGCAATTCTCCCCATCTCCCAGCTCATTGCCAGGCCGCATTGAGACTTATCCTAGCCATTCCGAGGCCATTAACGCCAAATATACCGCTGGGTCAAGCTGATAAGAGTCTTGCTTGAGCTCCTTCGCCAGCGGCACGAAGCGATGCGGCGAACTGGTTCAACGGAGTTCGGGACTAGAATTCACTAGGACCCATTAATGTCGCATCATTCAAACACTAAGTAAGAAGCACTGGATCCGATTGCAACAGCAGTAGCCTATATTGTCGCATTTCCCAAGGAGACAATACGAACATGAAGGCGTATAACGGGACTGCCCAATGCTATTTTTACCTCCCAAACACAGGTTATGCAAATCTAGACCGGCAGATGGGCTGCCCCGTCGCTCCACTTCATGGCACCAGTCCATCACTAGGCCAACCTGTTGCGCAGAGCGCGGCGGACCTAAAGGACAGAACGGGAACACGAGCTCAGCGAGCGAAGAAAGCAAGCTGAGGACTACAACACGAATCAGAGCACCTATATAAGCACGCCGAAATAGGGGCAGAACAGGAAACACGAAAAACCAGAGCCACGAAAAATGGAAAAACCGCGAGGTCACGTGCTGACCCGCACAACACAACCAAGCGGGCAGTCTACTCCGATGGGAGGCGCTACGGGATTCTCGCGCCGGCCACCTTCTCAGGTGCGGTCACCCTCGTCCACGCTCACCCGCGCTGCCCCCGCATATGACGACCGCGTGTCAACTATGGCAGTCTTGTATCACGCACCGCACAGTACATTGTACCTGTGCTTCCTTGGAGAGTCTTGTGATTGTAGGGTAAGTACCCGGTGAACTCCCAAGGCGCGTGCGCTCGATGGAGGTATTCACTTATAGGATTTTAGTGAGACCCCCACTGGCGCGCTAGTCACTACTGACCGTCTTATCGTTTGTATGATATCCGACGTCGGGATATTGATCTGCCATTGACCAGGTCTTGCCTGACGTCCTACGCGAATATCAGAGCGCAACAATAGATATTTGACATCTCCACCCTGGGTTTTTCTGGAGCCCTACAGGTCGCATACATTCCTTGCTATCGACACTACACGAGCAATTTGTGATCCATTGGCGTTGGATGATTTATCAACCATATTTTGCCAAGTGAGCGATTGCTTAACTGCACCCAATATATATGCATGTCGGCAAAATCAAAGGGTAAGCCAAACTGGAGTATTCATTTCAGGATAATATTCACCTGCACCGGGAAGAGATCATCCTAGGCGCTTGCGGAGCAAACT
>WSTG01000115.1:0-31800 GCA_019616325.1 Ceratobasidium sp. 394 | reverse complement strand
AAAGGCCAGGTGGGCACCTAAAAAACTATTGACACGTTTAGGTGCCCAACCCACCTATGGTTCGACCTTAGGTGGGTGGTAATTCACTGTGTCGACGCTTATGTCTATTGTAAACGTGGGCGGTGATGGACATAAATGCACGCTGAGCCTGGTCAGTCCAAGGGTCAGATATGCAAGAAATCCTCCCTCGAGCACGCTAATACAGGGTATCAGCATACACACTCGAAATTTAAATCAAGCTGCATACCTTGATCTCCTTCTTGATTCACTCTTTCGCCTCGATAGACAGCGCCCGAGCCTTGTCTGCAATAGTGTGTCGATCAGGGATGTCTTTGGCAGAAAGTTTGCCTTGGCCGATGTAACTAAAAAATGCCGAAAGCCACGGTGTGAAACCATGTTGAAGGACTAATAAACCATTAGTTAAGGCTGCTATGAGATCTTGCAACTCTGACTTACGATATCATCCTCGGCAAACCATTTGGTGATACAGCGTATGATCCCTTCTGTCGTAATCGGCTCGCTAACGTCTTCATCGCTCGGTTTAGATACAACTTCATCATCGGGGGGAGTACCCAATCCTTTCGCATGCTGCCATGTATGCGGTGTAGTGAGCCTTGATAAGGTGTTTCCGGATGTGGTGTGCTGACCCTCCGTTGTTGTTGGGTTTCTATGTTCTCTAGCTATCGAATTTCCTGTATCTAGGTTATAACTAGCCCTACAAATAAATTGATACTATAGTTACTGACGGACATTCAGTACACAGTAGCTGAGGAGCCTGGGGCGTTCGCAGGTCCAACGGCGCCGTCTCGATTCGCCTCTGATCTGAAACACGTAGCCTAGCCCTCTCATCCTCTAAAAGTTTAGCTTGGGAGCTTGCACCGACAATAAAATACCAACAATCGAATGCTCGTGCCGCTTGTACACGCTTTGTGGCCTCGGCTTGTCCCTCGACGCGGTAGGAAGAAGGAAGACTTGCAGCAGCAAGTTGCGCTCGTTCAATTGGTTGGATGGACGACAAATTTTGTAGGTGTGCCGAGGCGGCTGTAATTCGTTATCATTTGGAAGTGGGAGGTGCGGGAGCGCTGGTGGGTAGGTGTTTTTGGCCGTGCTGTGGTGCAGGGACAGGGGTTGGATCTACCCAAAGGTGAGTTTACGAGTGAGAAGAATCGAACATCTATAACTCACATTGGTACCCCAACGGATATAATGTATAACTGGGAGCGGAGAGTACGTTTGTAGCCTGAACAGTTGGGGGTTGGACAACAAATAGGCAAAATATGGTTAATCACTGGTCAAGCGTCCATGTAACCATCTCGGGGCCAAAAACTCACTTGATTTAAGGGAACTGGAGTTCCACCGAAAAGATGTGTTTGTTGGGTCACATGGTCGATACTGGTTGAAGCCGGGGCAGCGATCATAACCCATTGATCGTATGGTGGTACTTGAGGGTGAGTTGAACACCAAAAGCCCGTGCCACAGTAGCAGTTGGTCGCCATAAGTTAGTAAGTTAGTAGCAGAGAAAGTTAGAGCTCAAGTATGATGATTCAAGGGGCGTATCCAAGGCCGCCAGGCTCTTATATGCAGCAAGGTAGAGGCCATGCATTCCAAACAGGACGCGAGGCGGAACATTCTTCAAACCCTCATATATTCGAGAAATGTACGTACATAGCAGCTCGGGTGGGCACATCACCGACAAGCTCACGCAAGAGCGGAGTCTAAACCGCGAAGGGATGGTCGAGTCAGTACGGGGCGGGATTCATCACTAAGCACTGAGTTCGGGTTACTCAACCACCCGGCAAGGAAATTCTCCGAACGCCGGGTCCCTGTTTCCGAAGCACGCGTTCGGCAATAGGCCTTATCTCCCACGTGATAGAAGTCGAGGGGAGAAATCCGGTTCTCGGAGAATCTCCTTCTCCTGCCCAACCCTAAATCTTATTCCGAGGCAGATTTGATCACCGATCACGTGATTCTCTGACACCCCGCATCGACGCGAACGAGAACCTAACCCGGACGAGATTACAAACATCTGTGGCATCGGCAAACCTCGTGATACTTTGTATTAGCTCGACTTTCAAACTACCTAGACAGGGGCAATGCAACCGGGCGAAACGAAATCTGCGACTGAGGCGCGTGCAACGCAACTTGCGGGAAACCGCACGTCCCCGCGTGTAGGGAACGGTATCACCCTGCGGTGTGGTCGGACGGTGAGCTGGAGCTACAAGCCCAAGGTATTTTCATTTGTGCTTTGGGTTAAATGTTGTACTGACCTTTGCCCAGCGGCGGCTGCAGGGGCCTGGTCTAAAGCTGGCTACAACTGGGGTGAGGAAAAAGCTGTTCTCGAGTCCCAAGAAACGACTGCATAAGCCTAGGTAAGCAATTCTCGATGTACCTCCGTTCAACCCTGGTTAAACACTTCGCATATAGACCCTCGACCCATCCGACATCCCGAGTACTAAATAATAGTTCTCGTGCTGTATCAGCCTCAAGGTCGCACGCAGAGAACCCCAACGACACGTAAGTAGAAGCACTGAATCTACATATCTTTAATTGAATCTGTCCTACTACAGCGTGCTTGTGTATCCCGCGGGCAAACCTGGTGCGGTCACGCTTTATCGCAAGGACGTACATCGTTTGGCACCAGAAAAATGGCTGAACGACAGTCTTGTCGAGCTTGGTCTCAAGTAAGATTAAGTGGCTTCATATCCTTGCCGTTCTAGGCTACTCACGGTCCCAATAGAATATGGCTCAGCGACTTGAGCGCACGGGATCCTAGGTTGGCAGACGATCTTCACGTGTTCAACTCGTTTTTCTACAAGAAGCTCGATAACGGCTTAGGCGAAGGTTGCAACCATGAAAGCGTCAAGAAATGGACGAGAGGAGTCGACCTTTTCAAGAAAAAATATATCATAGTTCCAATCAATGAGCGGTGCGCAGCAGTTCTACCGCATGCATACCAACTGAACCTAACGCACTTGCAGCTTTCACTGGTATCTCGCCATTATTTGTTTTCCCAGCCACGTTCTGCGAGCACCACCTGTGAAAGCCCAGCAGCGCGCTAAGAAAGCTCGCTCACGCAGCTCCAAGACTAGCACAGGTGCTAAGGTGCAGCCATATTCAAATGGTGAGATGATTGAATGTCAAACAACTGGGTTATGAATTCACAACGTACGATTGTAGGGGATGATGGAGTTATACAGATAGATACAACGGACGAAGAGCTCGACGATGAGCAAACAGCAAGTGCATACGCGTGAGTGAAGACATGGACCAGTGTAAATATTGAACCGACTAACGCATTATCATAGACAAAAATGCTGGATTTTGATATTTGATTCGCTTGCGGGACGTCATGATAATACGGTTCGCGTCTTACGTGAATATCTTCAAGCTGAAGCTCAGGAGAGACACGGCAAACTTGTCGAAACCAAGAATGCACAGCTTAGTCGTGGTCTTATCGAAGACAGGCACTTGACGGTGAGTGTTTCGAGATCAAGTTCTTACAGAATTTTTATTATTATTGCGTTGCAGGTCCCAAGACAACCGAACGGCTGGGATTGCGGTATTTACTTATTACACCACGTCGAGACATTTATCGAAAACCCACTTGAACTCCTTGCCCTTTCCGTCGTGAGTAATCACTTATAAGGTTCGGTTTGCACAAATAGAGCGCCGTTGACACTTGTAAGTAGTGCCAGCCAATGCGCAAGAACGCTTCACGGCGTACTGCGCTCTGGAAAGAAGAACAGGTTCTCAAGAAACGAGCTCACTTTCAGGATACCGTCAACATTCTATCAGCCGAGTGGCAAAAGGCTAAGTTGAAGGGTGTTTAGGCTGCGAAGGATATGGGGCATCGGGCCTCAAGGTCTGGTACCGGGAAACCGAGTTTTGTGGCTTTAATATGTGACTTCTGCGGCGAATATTGTGTGTTTAGATATGAATGTATGTATGCGCAGAATCTGACTATGTACAGTATGTTGAACGCGACAGGATGATCTCTTTAAGGCAACTGATTTCCGTGCACACCGCCAGCTGCGGTTTTCAGTATCTGCCCCGCCTATATGCGGACTTTTTGTCTGGTTGTGGTTTTTCCACCTACGCCGTACCCGGGGCTTTGACCAACCGTAGGTGCAGTTTTCAACGTCTACACTCCTTACATGTGGATTTCTTTTACTGTAGCATCCATTTTCCCACACACATCCTTTCTGCGGTTTTTTGAGATCCGCACCCAAAGTGCGGACTCACTTCCGAACTTGTGCTTTCCGTGCTGCTTTTCAGCACTCTAGCTGGCATAAAAGATGCAACACTTCTTGCAGCAGTAATATTTGTAACCTTAAGCGACGCGAGTGGGCGATATGACCGCTTTTCCCGCTGCTTAATGCTGCTAACTGGAGTGCTCGTGCGCTTGCGTTTGCCTTTGTCCGGCATCTTGCGCTGGTTGCCTGTGTCCCGCTGTTCAAGTGGCGAGCGTGTCCCGGTAAGTCGTCTCGTCCAACGAATCCAACTTTGCCGCTCACAATCTACGTCCGTGGCTGTTATCAGCCGCGCTCTTGCCCCTGCCTGCACTAACCGTCATTAGTTAGCAATTCCTGGCGCAAAGCCCAACGCCAAAGCCAGCGCCACAGTGCCGATCACGCATCGCTAAGCCTAAGCTCGAAAACTGTGAGCGCATCTCGATTATCTTGAGATCCACGACTAACCTTGATCAAGCCACCATCTGCATGATTGGCAATAACGCGACCATCGAGATCAAGCACCCAGACACTCTAGCTAATGCTTGGTGCGTCGGAGTCAAAACAGGTAAATGCGAACATAGGTTGGGACCTTTTGGTACCGTGAGCGTAGGACCAAGTGCGGCAAGGGGAAAAAGTGGGCAAGTAACCAGGACTTTAGTAAGTGCTGGCTCGTTGCCCAGGTTTGCCATAAGTTAGACTTACAGATTGTCCGTAGTTCTCATCCAGATAGGTCGCATACAAACTGCAGATTTGATAGTATTGGTCCAGCGTGTATGTGATATATCAATTAAAACGTATTAGTTTCTATTTAAAACCCGCTTGCGAACAACTGCCTGAGGATTTCTTTTCTGGCTGCGGTTTTTCCGCCCGGGGTGCGGTTTTCCTGCACGCCCCGAACCTGCGGTTTTTGGTATCCGCACCGTCTATATGCGGACCTTTTGTCTGGCTGCGGGTTTTCCGCTCTAGGTGCGGTTTTCCCGCCCGAGGTGCGATTGTGACCAATTGTACCTGTGATTTTTTGATTTTTTTTTGCCTTTGGTTTTCCCGCGCGCATCATACCTGCATATTTTGAGATCCACACTCTAGGTGCGGGACCGACTTCCAAATCTTGAGCTTTCCGTGCCATGCAGTTTTTCTGCACTGACTATATGGGGCTTGTTCTTGTATCTCACGGTATTTCTTGACCTCCTTGGCGATTTTAGAGCAATTTTCGTCTGTGAATTGGTCGGGAATTGGACGGAGAGGGGGTCAAGCAAGGGAGGGCGAGTGGAATGGGAATTGATCAAGTCTTGGTTAACACTGCGGCGGAGGCAGTTACTGAGGCTGGAACAGCGCTCGGAAGTGTCAGTTTGAATCAATTAGCTAAAATGGATGCTCTATACGTGCACAAACGGTGAGGACAGACAGCAATCAGATTTGCTTAGTTGCTGATTGACAATGTACTATACAACGAGGTATCTATTCTGTGTCTCAGTAGTAATTTTTTCCCTGTGTTTAAACATATACTGGGAATCTTTCGCCTGGCTATAATAGTAGCTAGTTAACAGGGCGAGTGAATGCGAGCGGATGAGACAATATAGAAATTGTCCAAGTGCTAAGCGCCGAGATCACGCTTAGCTAAGCAGGAGCATTTCCGCCTTCAAGCCCTGCCCCCGACCACCACAATCGATGTTTGACCGTCCCGTACGCCCTAACCATAGACCTCGCACCATAACGCATCCAGATGAGGTCTGTGCTTTTAACACTTGGGATGTAGCTAAGATATGACATTCTCGAGCGCCTTCTATCCTGCCCCCCGCCTCTCATTTGATGCGACTAGCGACGCGTTATTAGTTACGTGTCTATTCCTATGGCTTTCTCAACTAATTTGATCCCTGCTTTCCACCAACGATACCCGTCGACACTGCAGCCACCGCTGCCGACAACAGTAGAACGCCGCAGACTGCGCCAAGATATTACCAACCCAGCCGGCAGCAGGTATGCCCGTTGTTCCCACTGCTTCCCGCTGCCAACTGGAACACTCACTCGCACTTGCCTTTACTCAGCCTCTTACGCAAATTGCCTACACCTCGTCATTCAAGTGGCGGGCGTGTCCCGGTGAGTCGTTTTGTCCAACAAACCCAACTTCGCCACTCACAGGTTACGTTTGTGCTGTTGTCGACTGCATCCCCGCCCTTGCTTGCGCTGACCGTCATTGGTTAGTAACGCCAGGCACGAAAATCCAACGCGAACCCGGCGCCACGGTACCGATCATGGATCACTCTGGCAAAGGAGGAAAATGCGACGTTATGCCTAAGCTTGAAGGCCGTAAGCATATCTCAATTATCCTCAGACCCACGACTAACCCCGATCAAGCTGTGTTGAAGAAGTTGACTAAGATCCGTGTCACTTGTAGCTCCGTTTCCGCGAATGTATGATCCGGTTGTTCCACATGGTTATATGCGTTCGCTTATACTGTCTGACTCGAGTACTTTCCATGTATATAAAGAGTACCGTGTAGCTATAATAAATTCATTGTTTATTTACATGAATTACTGCTACAGTCTCCCGATGCTAAGGAGCAACACACAGAGTGGTCGAGGTATAATCCGACGTGATTCTCAACAAGCTGTCATCCACATGGTTGACAACAGCATGACTGCTGAGATCGAGCACCCAGACGCGCCAGCTGATGCTCGGTGCGCAGGAGTTGAACAGTAAATGCGACAACAGGTTGAATGTTTTTGTACTAACCGGACGCGTGGAACTAATCGTAGCAAGGGGAACAGGTGGGCAAGTAGCCCATCATTTAGTAAGTACCGACTCATTGCCTGGATCGACTATTGGACTTACAGATTCTCCTTAGCTCTTTTCTAGATAAACCGCGGACAAACTGCGGATTCAGTAGTATCGGTTTAGCATGTATATAATATATCAATGAAATCCTATTGGTTTCTATTCAAAAGCTGCATGTATACAAGGGGAAATCCGCATAAAAATGCAGGAACATCCACATGCAAGCGGGGGAACATCCGCACGTGAGGCGCAGAAAAGTCCACAGGACCGCCTGCGGATTTTACCAAGAATCCGCAGGTAAATCCCGCGGACCTTTCCGCATATATTACCGCACCTGAGCTGCGGGGTTTCCGCAGCGCAGGTGCGGGTCTCCTTCCTAGATGGGTGCGGTTTCCTGCCGTCGGAAAATCCACACCCCCCGGGTTGGCAGTGATGTATAGGAGGTATTGACGTGGATTAGCTTGACTGCATGAAACTTGAGCTTCACTAAGGTACGGTTGGTAATTCCTCAGATATCACTAGCAGTTTATAACCCAAGGTTTACAAATAGCACTGTTTATAAGACTCGCATGATATGTGTCCGATGTACGCAAAAAAAAATACATCATATTGACCGCATCAGAACGGAGTGTTTGGGCTTCGCAACCGGCTCGGCCTCCTGCTGAGCTTCCACCTGCGTCGGTGCCCACCTTGCCTAGGTATTGGCCTTGCACAATTTGTTCCAGAGGACCAGCTGCAGGAACGCGCGGGGTGCCCAATAGCCGTGCTGAGCGAACGCCTCCATCTCAGGGTGGATGCTGACAAGCTGTAAATACCGATTACATATTAATATGGAGCGACTGAAGGAAGCACTAGTAGTTACTGTTTGCACAGCAAGATCAACAGCCCGAGGGCTTTGCTGCGTAATGGCCCGGCTTGTGTCTATCCCGTGTGTGCGCTCCAGAACGATCTTAGCGTCATCCTATAAGCGTGTGATTGTTAGTGCAAGTTAGCGTCTCAGAAGCCGAGATTACTCACATAGACGAGGGTATAGTCAACGTTATTCATGCATGTTTTCTCTTGGAGATTGTACCCATCGGGCTCGCCCCTCCCAGGCGTGCCAGGTGGCTTAGGCCCAACGTGGATGTAGATCGGCCTCTGGTTGCGAGACAGGCCACTGCCGGCACCTGCCTGATCTTCCAGGCTCAACCGACCCTCTTTGATGCGCAACGAGAGGCGTACACTCCCGGGTAATTATCAACAAGCATGTGGTTACTTAGAGCGGACTCACCAGGCTGATTTAGCAGAGCTCGGATATCCCTGATGGTATTCGTAGGCATCGCTGTGATACAAAAAAGGCGAGGCGTCGCTGGGGGGGGGGGGGGTGAACCAACACCAAACGAATGAGACAACGGGGTGGTGGTGAAAGAGAGCAAACAGCTGTCTAAAAACCAGCCTAAATGAGAAGGCCAGGGTCTAGCGCCAGGGTCTAAATTGAGGCCGGCTTACAAATGAAAGGGAAGGGCCTTCGCGCCACACGCAGGCACCCGTCACCTTGCTCGCATCAGGCAGGCTGAAAGCCCCTATATGCGTATAAGTTGTTCACTGTTCAAAGTTTAAACATACAGATCAGCTGTTTCACTATCAAGTAGACGTGCCCTCTATTTCACGCAAACTATGCAACTCCTACATGATCGACAATTGCCACATGCCATTGTGCACCTCACACTGACACCTCGGCCGCACGCTATCACCAAGATCTACGTGCCCGCCTACCCCGGTGCAAGATCATGCCCACCCCCAGTGGGTGATCTGCTTTCAGGAATGTGATGGCGCCTCGTCATGGTCACTCAAAGTTGACTGTGCTTTGTACACGGCATACTATCATTAGAAAAAGTGTGGAATGGACAGAATGATGATACCTTACAGCCCAGATGTGTTAGGTAAGAGAATGGACAGCCCGTGCATCAGATCCTTAGCGCGATATTCTCATTTGCCGGATAAATATTATGGTCAAACGATAGATATCGTAAAGATGGGCAAGGTGTGCTTATTTCAATAATATTACTTACATTCATTTCAGCATAACAATCATATTGGATACCCAGCCAGCCAGTATACCACCAATCAAACCATTGGGATGTGTCTGTATCATCATGCTGTGACCAGCACTGAAATGATAGTATCAACAATACTGTCATTGCAGCCTGTTAGAGGAAAATGACAAATCTCACACGCGTGGTGTATTGAAGTAAATCAGCTTCTTAGCGTTTGGAAGCGGTATACTGGGCTCAGTCGGAATGCTACATGCTCGAAAGATAGAAGAGTAAAAGTCGCTAAAAGTCGCTGGGGTACAGACGGGTAAACCGGGCATATAGCCCACATGGTACACTATCGGGTAGCTAAGCGCATACATGTGGAGATAAGCAAGCGAACGGTTAAGCAAGGAAATAACACGTGAAACGGGCGAGTTCAATATGGTGGTTTCACGGTACGTGATTTATGCTTGGGTAGGTTTGATCTTGGCACATGAAGCGACAGTGCGGAATGAACCGGTAGATGATAATACGTTGACGCAGCGCTGGCTGCTGCATGCATTTAGGCCAGTGCAGCGAATACGCACCGTTGGTGTTTATCCCCATAAAATGCTCGGCGCTGTTCTTTATTTGCGTCGATGATGCCTGAAATGATAATACTGTGACTAATATTAACTTGTTCACACTTGCAACATTGTTGACGTTGCTCCTGCTGTGGTTCATGTGTTTTGATTTAGGGCTATTTGACAATAACTGACCAATGCTGTCGCTCTAGGTGCTTAGCTAGATATAGCGACAGTGGTATTCGTAGCCGTTTCGCACAGGGAATCTGCTCAGGGTTCGGTCACGTAAGCCACCACAACGCTAGTCTTCATGGCACAAGCGCCGTGGACAAGCAGACTGCGAGCACAAACCGAATAACTTGAGAGTCAAAAAACATGCACTACTGGATGAACGGTGTTATAAAAATGTTTCAGTGCTTGAATTTCGGCAACAGGGAAAGTTGAACACATCCAAAATGAAAAAATGACTATCAAATAGGATGCCCAATCGACCGGCCACTATGGAATCTACTCAGCCCGACAGTTTTGAGCAGCCCCAGACCTCTGTTCCCCTAATGTGCAACCCCGTACCCCCTGTCAATAATGCTCCACCTCCTGCATTCCAACACAACCTGTAATATCCCCCACACACCCCTGGCGCTGAGATGTATGCTTGTCCTCCGACTCCCCTTTGCACAATCCACCACCAATCCCGCCGGTACCACCTGCCCTACCTATTCACCTACCCTCAGATACCTGAATAAGGAGGTTGATCCTGGAGGTAAGCTCGTGGTTGTTGTCTTTGTGCAGAACCGACCCGGCTGTCGGATGGTGTTTGAGGTCAAAGTATTGGCACACTGCCCCTATGGACAGCAGCAATGGATACTGTAAGTGTGCATACTGCCGAGGGATCCAGGCCGGAAAGGTTTCGTGGGCGGCCAGGGATTAGCGGAACCCTTACAACAGCTCCAGTGCGATGTTGCTCGCTGAACCATTCACTCAGAAACACCGGCAAGCTCAGCTACCTCACAAGTAGGTCGCTGAACTCACATTTGCACGAGCAGATTTTTGGTTGATTAATGGTACATCGTGCTGGCTGGAGGTGGTTGCAATTTCAAACAAATGGTGGAGTGCCCGTGTGGCTGGGTATCCAAACAGAACCATGAGTAAATTCCCTGTGCGAAACGACTACGGATACCACTCTCGCTGTAATGCGTATATTGGACAATAGGGCTTATCATAGTCATTGTGTATGATATTCAGGGCGCTCATGGGAATGTGATGTTCCAGCTTCAGGTAGGGGCCTACAGCGCCATCATTTGGGCGGGTACGTACAATTGTATGCAGATTCACATGGATTTTTGGGCGGTCAGGCTGCCTTCGCATCGATTGTAGCATGTATTAGTAAAGTAACACACTTAGACGAGGGATGGCAATTGCGATGGGAATTGACTGAATCTTGGCTAGTGCAGCGACTGAGATAATTATTGAGGTGGGAACGACGCTTTAAAGCGTTGATTTAACGTGTTTAGCATATAATCACGGTCACACAAACGGCGGAGGACTCACCGCAGGCAGGTGCACTTGGTCGCCGATTGATGATGTGTCGTATGATCAAATATTTCTTCTGTGTCTCAGTGGTGAGCCTTTGGCCGCATTTACACATACATAACACTTTTCGCTTAACCGTATTAGTTCATATTCAGCAGGGTTAGTGAATGCGAGCAGATGAGACAACACAAAAATTGTTCAAGTGCTAAGCGCCGAGATCACGCTTAGCCAAGCGGGAGCATTTCCCAATTCCCACCCTCAAGCCTACCTTCCAACCTGCTCCCGACCACCACAGTCAGATTTTTACTTGCCTGTGTGCCTCAACAATAGGCCCCGCTCCCCAGTATATCGAGGTAAAGAACGTGGTTCTACGCATGGGATTTAGCTAACGCGTGATGTCACGTCTTCCATCCGCCGCGCCACCTCTCATCCGACGCGATTGCAATGCGTGATTGGTAAATCTCACTCCTTTACGCTTAGTGACTACTTTGACGCGTGCCAAAAAACTCTTTAGCAGTGCCTGGCGCAAAAACTAACGCTAAACCCAGCGCCACGGTACCGATCACGGATCACGACGCTCAGCCTAGGCCAAAAAGCTGTGAGTTGATCTCGATTACCTCGAGATCCGCTACTAACCCTCAACTTTGCGTAGCAGTCGGTGAGGCGCGTGGAGAGCGCCGAGTCTGTTGAGAGCCCTATCCTCTCGACTCTCCGGGCTTGCTTGTCTGTCCCTGAGACATCAGGGACGTGGCGAATCAAGGTGGGTTCCTGGTTTAAGTAACTAATATGATTTCTGATGATTCCTATAGGAGCCCACCTGAGCTACCGTGCCAATTGATTCGCCTTCAATCAACCCTAAGGTGAGTCTCGCGCTATGTATCATGTATTTGAGCTAACTCCAGCGCCCGTAGAAGTCGCGCACGACTAACACCGGCGCTCTCACTTCTACCGCGTCCAACTCCCTTCTTTCGCTGCCTCCCTCGCCTGCTCCGTCCCGCCCTGCAAATCGGGACGTGACCACAGCACCTAAAGGCACACAAAAGGTAAGCAGTCATTGTTGCTTGTGCTTGTGACTAACCTTGCCCACCCAGAAATGCAATGCGCCGGATACCGTCGAGCAGCCCGCGCCGGCCAAGAAACAAAAAGCGGCAATGAAGGAGGTGACGACGAAGCGGTAAGTTGTTTCAATCTAGTGATAATGTGCTCGGACAAGTTACAGGCCCCCAAGGGGAAAGCAGTGGTGCAATGCGGCGACCAACCGCACCGACTCCTGGTCGGCCAGTTACCGCGAAGAGGAAACTAGCCTACCTCCTCCCCAAGCTCCCGAGAAGGCCAAGAAAAAGGCGGCTGATCCACCCGCTCGGCCTGCTCCTGGTCCGTCGGACGCGAGTGCGCCTTCCGATCCATCGACTTCCGCTAGCAAGCCCTGCCGCCGTCCCCCGTATGCGCCCCCTCTTGCTAGCCCCCCAGCCTAAACGACCACGAGTGCAGCCAGGGCATAATTGGTCGACTCGGTCAAGGCAGACGCATCGGAGTCGAGCAAGTAAGTACAAGAATGGGTCGGGTGTTTTGGCACTAACTGTGAGCGCAGGGCCAAGTGCGGTGGAAGGGGGAAAAGGTGGCAAGTAAAGTAAGTACTAGTTCAATGCCTGAATCGACTGACGAACTGACGGATTATTCGCAGTCCTAGTCCGGGTAAAGCACATACAACCTGCGGTTTGGGTAGTGTCGGTTCGACGCGTGTAAACCCACTCTCCACTTCCGGATTTGTCACTGTATGGTTTCGGATTATTCACGTGTAGCTTTCGGATTTTCCGCCCTGTCGGAATTTTTCACATTTGTACTTCGGACTCTCCGGAGTTTCGCCGCCGACATTCTGTAATTTAGCTGCGGACTTTCCGCATTGATTATTTGGTTTTTACGCATGTAGCATCCGGATCATATCAATTAGAATGTATTTTTTCTATTCAAAAACCGCGCGCAGACGAGCGGAACTCCGCACGCAAACCGAGGAAAATGCACATGCATGTGGGGGAATGCCCGCACGCGAGGTGCGGAAAAGTCTGCAGAACCGCCTGCGGATTTTGCCAAGTGCCGCTACCATCATTATTCCGTTCAACATCGTCTGTCTTGTGCTTGTCCTTGAAGTCGCCGATTTCATCGGCGATGAATTTTGAATTTGCTTACAGAGTCAGCAGTACCCATATTGTGTTGATGCAGCCAAGCAGTGCAAGAGAAGCATTGGGAGACGGGGAGGTGGCTGAGATATGAGACCCGCAAGAGGAGGAACGTGCACACCGAACCCGAGTGGCGAAAGGACCAGTGCCGGCTAGAGGTGAGCGCGGACCCGCATCGGAGGTGCCAGAGACAGCAGGGGGTTGCAAAAGTGCTCTGGAAACGCAACCCGAAGCCAAAGCAAGTGGAAGGAATAAAACAAGAATAGTGTTAGCTAGCACGCACGAGGACAAGAGCAGCAAAGCCCCTCATTCTGAGATGAAGCCGAGTAAGATGTGGTGGGCGTCAACAAGGTAAATCAAGCGCAGCTGCAAAAGAAAGAGCAAGACAGTCCTTGAGGTGGACTTGTACAGACAGAAGCGAGAAGCACTTGGACGTCCGGCAAGTAGAGTAGCGGTGTGTGTAAGCAGGAGCGCGTGCAGGTAGCCCGAAACCACACAACCCGCCAGACCAAGTTGTGCGAATGCAAGCGCAAGCCTGAGAAACTCACAAAAGATTCTGTGTCAAAGGAGCCGGAATGTTGAAGCTAACCAGCAAGCGCGATCAGCAAGCAGGAAGCACAAACTGCACGCAATTGAAACCGCAAGTAACTAGGGGGAGTGCAACGGCGTGCCTTTTAACGCAGGGGGACAGGGTGGAGGGAAGGGATGCAGTCTCTAGCGGCGATAAGGCAGGGGAGGGAGGGAGGGAAGCGAGGAGTCCAGCTTGTTATCGTTGTTGTCACCGGAGTTTGGACACGTCAGCTAGCTGAAAATGGGGGTGCTTATATCAGCAGAACAACCCTAAAGAATAGGACTGGCAGACGCCCTCCTTGCTTAGAACATAAACATCTGTTTTAGGCAAGAACAGGCGTCAGCTGATGATAGCGAACAATGGGCGGATAAGTCCTGCCACAGAGCTTAGTGGAGCGGCCCTACAAACGCGTCCCAGCACATGCTGGGATCTAACTTGATTATGATCAGAAGGTTTCAAGCATGTAAGCCAACGGGATGCCAATGGTGGGTGTAGACACGAAATATAGCCGGTGGCTTACCAAGCTGTTTTCAAGGTAGCCACGCTTGCTGTAATTACCTTGCTCAGGCAAGGTTCTACATGGTCATGATTGTCACACGGCGCTTGACCATCCTTTGGCATTGTTTACAGTCATCCACCGTCACGTGAATCAAAAACGTTTGGCCCTTTGTATCTCGGCTTGTAGGGCGTAACAGCATACATGGTTTGACCAAATTGTATATATAGACGCTGAGATTTACTACACAAAGATTTGGGGCTATAGAAGGAGAATTGGGCGGGAGACGAGGGAAAACGTGTGACTGGGCGGACGGTGCGTGATTTACCACCACATGAATCAACCAGCAATAACAAAAATGATTGGTCTAGCCACAAACAAATTATTTGATTCACGCCCTGGTGGCGATTCATCACGTGGTGGATGACTGTACTCAACAAACAGCCTTACATAAGTGTCTGTTGTTTCTTCTCAGGGTTTCGGGCGTGTTCCATGCGTATACATCCAATAGACCCAACCTGGCACTCGCCCCATTCCACAAGTACACGAGAAAACACATACAGAGAATGCCTGTATAACCATACATAAAAACTGCGCATACAGTATGCAAGAAAACCAGTCACAAAAGATTGATTTTGAAAAAGATGAATCAATAGCTCAACATCTGCACATTATATCATGCCGTATAATACACCGTTTGGTAGCCCAGGGTAAGGGCTATCGAACGCATATGAATACATCCGTAGAGCTTAAGAACTGACGGAGTTATGGATGTAACAAAACTGCTGGTTGATGCGACCAGTTTTCTTGCATAAATTCCAACCACGTATGCCACTCCCATTCCTCCCTGTCTAGGAAAGCTGAAATCCTGAAGCCTATATGGTCTGGTAGGGACATCTTAGTGATAGCATATACGAGAGATTCAAGCCACCACTAAGCACTGAACTGGAGGTAAATGCATTGAACCCTGCTGATGGTATGTTTAGATTTCAGCTTTGGCTGCACTCCAGTACAGAGCTAGAGACAGGTATAGGTGAGTCTAAGTGGTACCAGAGGGCCCAAAGTACACTCCTGAGTGCTTTCAAAGCTGCCCAGAGTTGATTAGAAATGTTTTCAAAACAGTTGGATATGCATACAGTGGGCCTGGTGGGTAAAGAACTGGATTTTTCAACCCATCCAGTGGTTTCTATTAATAGTGACTGTGCTATTCTAACACTTTGATATCAGTCCAACCTTTTGCACACTTTGTCTGAAGGTACCAGGCTGGTCTATGCCCTGTGGGGGTGCCAAAATGCGAAATAAAATGCACAAGAAACCCCCTTGCCATCTAGGTAACTCAAACTTCTTAAAAGTGAGACTAGTTATTTGAACTATGTGCTCTAGATGACTTTGGGCTGGCTTTTGGACATCATGATTCTGTCATTGAGTAAGCTGTTAGGTTTTACTAAGATTTTGACTCATCTCAACAGCAAGGGGGTTTCTTGTGCATTTTATTTCACATTTTGGCACCCCCACAGGGCATAGACCAGCCTGGTACCTTCAGACAAAGTGTGCAAAAGGTTGGACTGATATCAAAGTGTTAGAATAGCACAGTCACTATTAATAGAAACCACTGGATGGGTTGAAAAATCCAGTTCTTTACCCACCAGGCCCACTGTATGCATATCCAACTGTTTTGAAAACATTTCTAATCAACTCTGGGCAGCTTTGAAAGCACTCAGGAGTGTACTTTGGGCCCTCTGGTACCACTTAGACTCACCTATACCTGTCTCTAGCTCTGTACTGGAGTGCAGCCAAAGCTGAAATCTAAACATACCATCAGCAGGGTTCAATGCATTTACCTCCAGTTCAGTGCTTAGTGGTGGCTTGAATCTCTCGTATATGCTATCACTAAGATGTCCCTACCAGACCATATAGGCTTCAGGATTTCAGCTTTCCTAGACAGGGAGGAATGGGAGTGGCATACGTGGTTGGAATTTATGCAAGAAAACTGGTCGCATCAACCAGCAGTTTTGTTACATCCATAATTTCGTCAGTTCTTATTGGCGGTTTTAGATATGGTTTTCCGCGTGACCTGAAAGTTATTGGAAAAAGTGGCCACTCGCGCCGCGAGTAGAAAAGGTGCTATTACTCGTCTAATTCAAGCTCTTTTGCGACGATTTATATATGGTTCGGATCGCGCTGAAAGTGCGCACACGATGGTATGTGTTTCAAGTCAATACATGAGGTTTAAAATTCCAGGGCCATCAAAAACAAAATCGCCTGTAGCGTGCAAAATATGACTGCGGCTGTGATAAGAACTATACAGAAAGACTCACCAGACGATTGGGAGTTGGACTGCAAAAAGAACAGGGGAGGGCAAGTGAATCATGGCAGAGAAATGTGCCCGGCCATTGAGCCTGGCAATGAAGGGTTTAGCCAAATTTCAGTGTCAACACTAGCTCTAAAGGAGAAAGTGGTCTTGGGGGCACCTCATGTATACCATTATGTCTTAGTGAGCTTACCGTGCAATATAAGCCCGGGATCACTGAGTTGTGCAGACTCACCCGCTCTATGCCTGCCTGTCATGACCCTACGTCACTCCACCATTTTATTTTCCCTTTAATCGGATTATTCTTCGGTCACATGGTCCCAGCGCTTAACTCAGCGCCTACGTATATTCTCTTTCCTCTTTTTTCCTTTGGGTCACATGACCCTTATCCATAGATGATCCTGGAACATTCTCACACACGCTTCCTATTTCACCTTGTATTTGCTTTCTGTGATGACTCATCTTGTACTCTCAGAATATATAAGGACCAAAGGACATGACCTGGCACCCCAGTTCATGTTCTCTCGTCTCATTCCCCAATCACACCTACCCCTTGGAGAGCCATTCAGGCAACCTTGGGTTTCTGACATAGTCTGTCAGTGTATCCTCTGCGCATTTTGGGAACTGGGGGATCATATAGTCATGGTTCAGTCGCATACCTTTGTTGGGTTGTGACACGTCCCGAACTTCCGATGATATTTGTGCCACTGTAATCTGGCTTCTTGTTGCCAGAAATAGCACCTGAGAGACTGCAGAGCTGACTGCACTTTTGGATCACACTGTACGATCGATTCGTAGTACCTGGGAGACAACAGGGGCTATGATTGGTCGTAAAAATACTGCAACTGTTGGCCGCCCTCGCAAACTTGGCCTTGGCGACGTCTGGGTAAGCACATAACTCGACACAATCTAAACCATACCCAATATTGCTTGAAAGTTCCTAATGGGGTGCCTGAATCAATCATCAAGCCTGTATCTCGATGAGGTCCAAGATGAACTTTCCGCAGTGTGCAGAGCTGATGTGTCGCTTGGAACACTTTCAAATGCGATCCATTGGGCTGGAATCACTGAGAAGCATGTAAGTAAATGAGAGCAACAATTATCATATGAATTGCCAGGTGGGGGCTTACTACATGGTTGATATAGGTGGACAAGCATGCAACTGAGCGCAATGAGGGTTGACGCATTGAATTCCAGCAAATTTTCAAGCAGCTTTTTTCACCGGATCAAATAGGATGTGTGGACGAGACTTCACTAAACCAGCACACAACTATCCAACGCCATGGCTGTGCCCCTGTTGGGGAATGTCCCACTCAAAGTGTGCCATTTGATTGTGGTCAATGGTTAGTGCAAATGCGAGTCAGAATGGCATGGAATCATAATGCTCACCAGCTAGCTCATTTCAATAGATATTCTCTTGTCCCTGGTATGTCACTCTCAGGGATCCTTGCCATTCGAATCATCAAGGGTGCTTTCACGGTGGAAACATTCAAAGATTTTATTGAATTGTTGCTCACCAAAATGAACCCATTCCCCGGACCCAACTCCGTGATACTCATGGATAATATACGGATCCACCAATGCAAAGAGACCTTGGAGATGATTGAAGCATGGTGAGCTCAACATGTACCCAATAGTTATTACAAATAACTCACCATCTCCTGTATAGTGGCATGCGTTTTCTATTTATCCCATCGTACTCACCAGACTTCAACCCAATCAAACTAGCTTTTGCCAAAATCAAGAGAGGAATTGAGCGTGATGGAGAAACTCTCCGAGTGATAATGTCAGCTGCGAGATCGGAGCATCCTCACAGAGTGGTTGACTATGTTGACCCTGATGTGCTCATGAAGCTGTATAGTCATGTATACTCAGTCACTCTGGATGATATAGAGGGGTGGTTTAGGCATTGTCATTACATATTGTAGATACTATGGGTTCAAACTAGCAAAAAAAAGACCAATTCAAGTGTGTGATGGGCCAGCATTTGGATCAAGAGAACTAGATGGTGGGCTGGGATCATATAGGGGCAAATCTTCATGAACATAAGCCATAGGCCAAGCTGCAGTGGGAGGGGGAATACGGAAGGCAGAGCCCTCGGGAGAAAAAAAAGATATCTGCTCAATATCATGTGCAGTGTAATCACGGAGGTGAGATAGCCGCACAATGTTCAGTGTGGTAAACCCAGAGACCAGTGATCCAAATTGATCACCAAATCGTCCATGCTCACCAGCATCCAATGATGGTGGCCAGTCAGAGAGCCAACAAGAAGGTCGAGCCACAGTAAAATTGGGGTGCGGGGTGTTGTATGGTGGCACTAGAGCTGTGGGGGGAGGGTATGGGGGAAAAGTTCCATACCCAAGTTGGAGCATTGGGTTTTGGCTACGTGGAAAGAGAAATGTGTTAGCCGAAGCAAGTAGGTTGAAATCAAACTCACCCAAAGCCTGGGATCATCTGGTACGGGTTTGGAGGAGCAAAATACTGGGGAATGTAGCTGGATGAAGGATTGAACAAGGTTTGGGGCTGATAGATAGGATATTGAGAGCCTGGGAAAGGTGGGTTGGGTCTGATCAGGTTGGTGGGCAGGCTAGGAGGGCCAGAGGGTTTGTGTTTGGGAGGGTTATGGTTGATTGATGGTGCCTTGTCTTTTTGGTTGCATCCACGAGGTGGAGCGTCGGCAAGGGAGGGTACCAATGATGGCAGGGGCTGAGAGATAGTACAGAGCTTTCGTGCATTGCAAACAGTTAGCATGTCAATTTTTGATCCAGAAATTACGTACTACATGGTCAGCCCATAAGTCAATATGTTCAGGCTTGAGAGGCTTGTGAAGTGGCTGCAAATTGGCTTGGGGAACAATCAAACACATGGCGTTGCACTCATGGCAAAGCTTCTTCTTGATCTCATCATGTGCATGTGCAACCCTCACCATCAGACCCTCTGGCTTGGCCTCGTCCTTGCCTTTACCCTAGCAAGAGCATGTAAGTTGGCTCGGATACCAAGTGTAACAAGGCTAACCTTGCTCCCCTCTGCTTTTTCCACCGTTGTGGTCTTGTTATAGACAGTTAGATTGAGGTCCAGGATATGCTTGAGGGCCTTCAGCACGTAAAGGCAACCCTTCAATGTAGCATTGTGAGTAGCTGCTGCATCCTTCAACTGTTCGTCTCAAATCGCAATGATTTGATGCTCAAAATAGCTCTTGATTTTGTCCATCATGTCCGTGAACTCCTTCTTGTCCGTTAACAGCCGCTGTTCTCCACGTTTCATTGCACTTGTAGAGTATGCAAGTAATAACTCCCACACTGGTATGGCCAAAAGATTGGACACATGGAACTGGAATAAGTCGAAGCTGAGGTTTAGGTCAAGCTCAAATCATTTCAGTCCACCGTCAGCCTGGACAAAACATGGAACCTTTGGTGGGACATAGAGATCACATTCATCAATCTGGTGCTCTGCTATCTGGTAAGTTTCATGTCTAGACTCACAGCACAGTACAAGCTCACCAATATTTGGCACTGACTTCTTCCCCCCACCAACCACTTTGGTCTCCTTTGCAGCAGTCTTCACGCTGCGGGTCTGCAACTCTTGCTCCATCTTTGGTACCTTGGCACTCTTCTGCGCTGTTGGTGCCACTGGTTGCTGATTGGCAGGGACAAATTTGGGAGGTAAAGGCTCAAGCTCCAATTCAGATGATGTGAGCTCAACTGTAACCTCAGGCTGAACATGAAGCCGAACATGAGAAGGCTGTTTTGCTGATACGGGTGGGTGTGGGGCTTGTATGGCATCAACTGCCTGTTCAAGGAAGTCTTCAAGCTCAGGATCACCACCGGCTTGGGCTGGGGTGGTTATTAGCACAAGGTATGTCAACAATGCTGCATATACTAGAACACCTGATGCTCACCTGAAACATTTTGGCCTGACTTAGTAGGTGGCGTCAGGAAAAGGTGGAGCATTCATTTAAGAGCCAGGGTTTAAATTTAGCCAGATTTAGCTGAATTTAGCTGAATGAAAAGGGGGGAGTCGTAAATCCCATAAGCCCTTAAATTTAGGTAAATTTACCTGATTTTAGCTAAATGAATTTTGACCCTGTTTTCTGACACTACCCTGCTGTTCAGATGGCACAACATTGCTCACTGGCCCAGCCCCTGCCTCTGGCTCATTGATCTTGTTGATCTCATCAATCTCGTCAGCTTTGTGAGTGTCCTTGAGTTCGTCAAATTCATCTACTTCATTTGCCATCGGATCAGCCTCCATCTCGTAGCGTTCGGTGTCATCTAGCTCATAAGAGGCTGAGCCCAGGGTGCTAACCTCGGGTGCACCAGGCTCAGGAGAAGGTTGTGGCACTGGGCATGGGCGTGGGCGCAGGCGTGGGCGTGCATGGGGGCGAGGAGGTGGAATGATTGGTGGGTTGGCCTCTGGCATGACCGAGCTCCCTAGTGCAACACTTTGGGCAGTTTTCGAAGTGCTCAAGCGTGCTTTACAAGGCAACTGGTGGGTTTCGGGTGTGCCTTTGGCCAGCTTTTTGTTAGATTGTCTAGGTGGCATCTTGGGACAGTGTAGTAATGGAGGCGAGTCCAAACAACTCAACGTTTTGGAGATCATATAACTCAGGAGGCTCCACAAGGTATATGCGTATGTGCAGCACACTTTCAAGGTTAGTTTACTTGTTTTTAGCTAGTTCTTGCATTGAAATTTAGCCGGTCCATGATGCTCAGGCTTCATGGCCGGGTGTGGCTTTGGATGCGGATTGCTTGTTTCTCACTTGCCCACCCTGATTCTGTTTACAGTCCGGCCCCCAGTCATCTGGTGAGTCTTTCTGTATAGTCCTTATCCTGGCTCCAGTCGTACTTCATGCACTACAGGCAATTTTGTGTTCAGTTTCACTGAAATTGGGACCCTCATGTATTTACTTGAAAGATATACCATCATGTGCGCGCTTTCAGCACAATCCAAACCATATAGAAATCGTTGCAAGAGAGCTTGAATTTGACGAGTAATAGTGCCTTTTCTACTTGCGGCACGAGTGGCCACTTTTTCCAATAACTTTCAGGTCACGCGGAAAACCATATCTAAAACCGCAATAAGCTCTACAGATGTAGCCATTTGCGTTCAATAGCCCTTATCCTGGGCTACCAAACGGTGTATTATATGGCATGATATAATGTGCAGATGTTGAGCTATTAATTCATCTTTTTCAAAATTGATTTTTTGCAACTGGTTTTCTTACATACTGTATATGTTGAATGGAAATGGTAGAACATGGCTGGCATGCAATCTACCCATTCCCAATGCACTAGTCTTGTTTGCAGACTCCCACCACACCTTTTTTGCAGCATTTATTTCATCCAGCCTCCTCGTGCTTGTCTGCCGGATTGGGATCCAGGGGTTGCTCAAACAACATTTCATTGAAATCCCAGAGAGTGCGGATAGTCTCTCGACCTGATCTTCAAGATAAAGCAATGCATGGATTATAGAGACTCAGCTTTCCACCACTGGGCAGTGAGGTAATGTCAATGGTAACTGATTGGATTGTCTGTCCCTGTGACCAATAGGGTGAATGCATGGGCTGGAGTTAGGGGGGACTGCAAGCACTGCACAGTCTTTTGGACTTCCTCAACCTCTCTGTTCCGTGCTCATATAGCCATTGTAATATGAAAGCCCTTTGACACAGGAACAATGCAAGGGACATTGGGTTCCTAGCTGGGCAGTGTGATTGCTTGAGTTTGCCAAGACATTTTGATGAGGATAT
Organism: Ceratobasidium sp. 394; assembly: GCA_019616325.1. Classification (NCBI taxonomy): domain Eukaryota; kingdom Fungi; phylum Basidiomycota; class Agaricomycetes; order Cantharellales; family Ceratobasidiaceae; genus Ceratobasidium; species Ceratobasidium sp. 394. The sequence continues at coordinate 9,384 of WSTG01000115.1, read as the reverse complement.
AGAGTCAAATCCTTGCAGCTTACAACAAGTCCAACCACCTAATTCACCCCAGTAACGTCCCTGCGGTGTTGAGTAGTGCAATTGCCCCAATTACTGGAAGGGGTTGCAGCTGTATGCCAACATTACTCAGGTTTGGGTCCTTCCCCACCCCCTGCTTCCATCAATGAAGGACCTTGTTACACCAACATCCAAGTGTAGGCTCAAAACAGACAAGCAGGAATCCTTCGAGTGTTCGGCAAAGCAGGATGCTATCTAGGGTCTAAATATGTACTTGTTACCCACTCTTTCCATTCATCTTAGTTGATTGTACATCCCCTGAGTATAATAGTAATTGACATAGTAATCAGCACATAAATAATATATAGCCTGGATGGTTTCTTCTGTTACTGCACATACACAAATTAGATCTTCTCATAAGCAGGCCCCCAAAGAACCCCAAGCAAGGTTGCTGGCACCAAAGGCAATGCTCCTGGAGTACCAATGAATGGCCAAATACTGTAGAGTTTGAATCAGCTTCCTCAGGTTTTATGGTGTAGACAGGGCTAGTGGGATCAAACCAGCTCTCCCTATGGTGAGCTAACCAACTTTGATATGGGGATATGGCGGGGCTCGGCCTTGAATTGCCATGGTTATGGCCATAGGAATCCCAGTGTGCACATGCAGGATGATTAATGCCTGCTCGGCATATGGGGTCTGGCTGATTGTTCAGACCAAGTCAACCTAGCAAAAAGTTAGGTTTTCCAGCAGGATCTCACCTCTGATTAATTCCTTGTTGAGTTTCTAGTTCAAAATCAGCTTGTAACCCATGTTGCACATAGCTAGACTTAGCACATACGTGCCATCTTGATTCACAGCAAATAACATACAGGGGGTACTTTATGTGTTGCACATTGGGTGTTGTATTGGCCCAAGTCATAATTGTATATCATGAAAACAGTTGGCATATCAGCCACGTTTGGGCTAGGTCCTCTGCCCTTTTCTCACATCCAGCCATCTGTTATATTTCAAGGTCTGTTCATTGATTCTGGTCTAGGTGTCAGGTTGAGATAAGGACAAAAATATGAGAAAATCGCAAATGAGATATAATACTGTGTGGGGAAAGCAAGTAGTATAGAAAATCAAGACCTTATCTCCCTAATGGATAGTTGCCCATAAGGGCTAAAGACTATCCTATCCTATCATACCATATTTTTGGATCGATTTTGCACGGGTTTTCATCTATGCAACCGTGCCCGGGAAAACACAGACACTGGTGTACAGCACCACCAAATATGTCTCAAGTGTTGGCAGGATAAAACTGTACTGTCTGTGTATGAAATTTGCATGTGCAAGATTGCTATGGATAGGATAGAATGGTGCTTGGCGCTTACAGGCAGCTATCCAATGCTGCTTAGCTAGAAGCTGCATGGGCTTGCTTGCCTGTTTTGCCACAGGTTGCACTCAAAACAGCAGATGGCAATGCCTCTGGCTGACAAGGCTTCTTTGAGCCTGCAACAAGGGAGCCTCCTAGTGCAAACAGGTAAGTAAATGATATCAGATATGGTGTAGTGCAATCTTACTGGCCCAATTGTGTTGAGCTGCAAGTAGACCAACATTGCCTGTGTGCATAGAGCACTCAGCTGATATATCTGGAGTTTGTGAATCTGTGGAGAACATGGTAGGATGTCAATTTTGCATATATGCAGAAAAGATGTGCTTGCTGCTTAGGGGCCCCCAACTTGGGCATGAATTGAGGTGTCTGCAACACTACCAGCCTCTTGGGTAGGAAAGCCACTTGTATGTTCCTGGCTCTTGTGCCCTCTCTCACCCTTGTGTTCTCACTCTTGCTCTTCCTTGCCCTCACGTGTGGCTTCAGCACCCCTGCCCTTGTCTTCGTCTTTGTCATTGGCATCATCAGCGCCCTTGCCCTTGCCTATACGTGCTGTACAAGTACCATCTTCAGGCTCTGGCATTGTACCTTCCTAGGTGTGAAGATGGTTGAGAGCTGAAAGGTTGGGGGTGGTATCTGGGTTTTCAAGACCCAGCTTGTTGTCAGCCTGGGTTGGAGTACTGATCTGGTCAGCTGACATAGCTGTTGGAATTGATATTTATTGTTGTATGAAGGTGAAGCCTTATGTTTTGACATCATAGAAAGAGAAAAGAAAACAGAGATGCAAACTGGAGAGACACTAGCTGGGTAGGTAAGGTAAATGAGACAGAAAACATCTTAGCTCAGAGAGACTTTGAAAGAAACAGACATCTACAGACAAGATAGGAAGAGATGTACTCTAGGTGGCTATGCTACTGTGACTATGTCTATTTAATGAAATCGGAGAAACAGAAAGTACGGCGAATGAAATCAAAAAATGCAGGAAATGCTGATGCGTTGGAGTGAAGAAAGGAGATGCTTAGGAAATTCGGGCCCTTGGAAGCCAGGACCTCCTGCCTGATGAGCTCATATTTTGGGCAATGTAGCAGATAGTGCACCACGGATTCTTAGGCTTCCCCACACCTCTGATAGACAGGTGAGTCCACAAGTTGCATCTTATGGAGGTGTTGCTGGAGCTGAACATGCCCCAATATCAATCTGAAGAGGAGGGTGGTATGCAAGTGAGGGAACTTGGTGGTGTTCTGGAGGAAACTCTCTGGACGAATCACAGGGTACCTGGACAGCAATGTCGCGACCCTCGAGTCTAGGGGTGAGAGGTGGCGCGGATTGGCGAGTGAGTAGGCGTTAAGCGCCTGTCCGTCAGGGGCAAACGGGCTATTCAGTTGTCCACGGGATCAACTAGGGGTGAAGTGCAGCTTCGCTGGAGCGTCGATACTCCCTAGAGTGCCTTCAGGTATGATTGGCGGTTTGAGCCACAAGATAGATTGAAGTGGCGACGCGTGCCATGAGATAGGTGATGTCGGCAATACGGTCGACGAGTTCCGATAGGTGGCGATTACAAGCCACGAGATAGAGGTATAAGCTAGAGCCACAGGACTTGGTGAATCTCGATGGCAGAGATGCGAGAGTATGAGTGACTGGGCTAAGTCACTAGAGGAGCAGGTAACCTTAGAGTAGGATCACTTGAGAGGAGAGTGGCAAGGTAGAACAAGCTGGGGAAACCAGGCTTGTCTACTACTGTATATATACTACTGTTAGGGTCGAGTCATACAGGGGAGAATGGCAGGTGCATGTCAACGCGCAAGCCATGATCGGCGACGGGCAAGTGCCAATCGTCAATCTGTACAGAGCGACGCCATCCAGGCGTTTACACTACAGTCCGTCGAGCCACAAGACCGAGAACAACAGCGTCTAAGGCCGGGAAAGACAGAAGCCGAGGGCGATAAGTGCCTGTGGCGAGAAAAAAGAGTCGGGGTCTCCTACAGAGATCGCGACAAGCAACTTCATGCCAGTGCTCGAAGTCTCCCAGTTTTCAACTGCAAAAATCCTGTTGTTGGCTTTGACTAAGTCCTTTGCCTTGAACCTAGTTATCTGTGGGTGATACTTGGCTAGGAGCTTGGGTATCAGACTGTGAGGGTAGGGCTCTCCTCTTGTGGCAACTTTAGCTTCATGATCTGCTAAAGTATTTCTGATTATGTTCTGGTGAGCCGGGCACCAGTGCAAGGCCAACAAGATGCAGTCCTTGTGTTCCCATATCTTGTCTGGTGTGCTCTGAATTGCGGTCAGAAGGTGTTTTGAAGCCACAAAAGCTGCTCCCTTGACACATGCGATTGCTACTCGTAAGCATCATAAATGTACTTACATGTCATGTCACACAGTGATGTGGGTTGTGGGTAAAATGTGGGTTGTAGTGTCATGGTCAGGTGCATGTGGTTAGAGCTTGGCTGACTTGTCACGCAGCTGGTTTTAGCATGCAAAGTACAGTCTTGATTTCAGTTGAAATATAGACTAAATGCATGAAAGTGAAACTATAAACCAGGTCTTCTGGTTTGGTGTTGCAGATGCAGTACATAGGAGCAAGGTAGCTATGCTTGGTTACCTATTTCACAACTTTCTTGCTTTTTTTTTCCCACCTTAAGGATAGACACACACACAAAAGGCACCCAGCACTGAGTGACAGGAGGCAAGCAACAATATTTTGAGAGGGCCTGTATCTCGCTGATAAAATGTCTACTTAGTGATCCAATTAAGTATTTGTAACAGGCACCAATTAAGCACTTAATTACAGTCCATTGCCAATCTCACCACCACAGTGGCAAACACATCCTTGATGAGCACCCTTAGACCCCATAGCAAACATGCTGCAATGCCTAGAAGACTTTCCCCTGCTGCTGATCCATCAAACCCTCCTGAAAAGGGCTAAACAAGTGTCTGTGTGACCTACCCACCGCCAGGCTTAAGAATTGAGGGTGCCCAGTATATGTGCATGACTCCCAGCATGCCAATGGTATACTTACTGTCAGCAAGGAAAATGTGAAGGGGTCAGTGGAGGTGATTCTTGACCATAACAATGAACAAGCATGTACCAGTGCCCAGGTTCAATCAGCAGGGGAATTCTTGTTCAATTTGGACCACACTGTTTCCAGTGGTCCCAGACTGCCAGGGCCCTGACATGGATCAGACCTACTGCTTGTATCTCCACATGCACTGCACCCAGCAACATGAGACTAGCTTCTGGATTCAGAGGCATGAGCACACTGTTCATGACCTGAATTCTAAGCTTTTCCAGAACTGTCTTGATTCTGGTGGTCTGGTGGTCACCTAAGTCAGGAAAAACCCAGGGTGTAATAGAACCAGGGGAAGGATAAAGGTGTCATTTATCTCGATTATCCCTCATTTACATGATGTAATTACACAGGGCTGGATGAGACTGAATTACCCCTTGGGTATATTATTCAATATGTAGCATACATACAACTGCTTTGTACCTTAGTCCTAAAATAGTTCTTGACGCTTATGGGGACAAAACCGTGCAAGTTACTAGAATATATATTTTATGACTCAAATACATGCAACAGAAAACCTAAGCAACAACACAGCCTCCGTAGAAAGTGTTTAGACTAGTGGTACTTACCGGGCCTACCCACATCGGAAGTGTAGAGATGGAGAGGTCGGTGAGTCATATAAAGCCTTGCTTTTATGCAAGGCAATGACCGGCTTGGATCGGACAGGCTGTGTCCATGGAACCGAGATCAACCACCAACAACCGACGGTATTTGGATAACCACAGTCACTTAGTCAGCGTTGTTGCCGTCACTCGCCCGTTAATTCCCAGCAATTGTGATGTGAGTACTGATCCTGCAGCCACTCCTGGTTTGAGACATACCCGTGCAGACCTATCATCCTCTTGACCCACCTTGGCAGATACCGTCAGCCTTGACTTGCTCGACTTGACTCACATGATATATCTGGTCTCTGTTACCCAGTCTGGGCTAAGTGTCGGTACCTACGTCAGCCCTATCTCCATACTTAATGCATACCCAACTCGAGCCCGTTTAGAACCAACAGCGGGGACAATCAGGGTGGAGTGGGCATGTGCTCGCCCCACTCGACTGCATGGCCACCGGCCCCTACACGTACTCATGGTGGTCGTGCAAGCATTCTCGCAGGAATACGGTCTGTGCCTTAACTTATCTCTTTTCTTCTTTCGCGGCTGACATTGCACCGCCGTGCACCCCTTACCTGCTACCTTAGTCTCTCACGAGACTCGCCCATCTACCTTCTGATGCGCCCCATCTAGGCTTGCTCTCTTTCGACAGGGTTAGGGCAGGTGGGGCATCGGCCGACGACGTGGCCAGCTACCTGTCTGCCATCAATGAAAATTTAGGCCCTCCGCTCTTGGCTCACCCCATCCGCAGTGATGGGCACTTTACATTGACCAGTACGTTTTTCCCTTGTGTGTAGAGCTAATGTTGATGCCCCGGCAGCAATGACGAGACCTTTGGTGTACCACCACTCTCACTGTGCTACGTTGTTGCTACGGGGAGTGGCTGCCTGAGGGTAGAGTATTCGCTCTTGCTGCTGCCGATGTCCGCAGGCACAAACACCTGCAACGCACACCATTTGCCTTAACGGACAACACCGCACGCATCCGTCTGCCAGTAATGTACAGGTGCATTTCGCACTCATGTCCCTGGCCAGCCGGCCATGTCACACCACTGCACATTGCGCTCCCGCTGCTCCCACTCCCATTGCGCTCTCATCTTAGAGTGCTTCCATTCTCACCCTCACACACACTACCGACACCAGGAAGCGGCCATTGTCATGCAAACCCACTCCTGCCCCACCAAGTACGAATGCAAGGCCTACCACACCCACACTCTCTGCACCCAAGCCTGGCTGGTCTGTTGGTTGACCCGCAGTTTGAGACTGCTGAGTCGGGCACAACCCACAAACTGAATCCCATGCATAGTGGCACAGAGGGCTTATGGTGTGTCACCACATCTAAAAATTTACTTGGGAGGCGAGCCTTACTGACGTCTCAGCACCTTTGTGCTGATCTCCTCACTTTTGTCCAACGAACAGCTGAGTTTAGCACTTGCGGAATTTGCCAAATGCTTGCACCTGATTTAGCACCTGACCCAGTAGGAAATGGTGGGGCAATACAGGAGTGGTGCGGCCAGCCGGGAAATCTCACGGTCTAGTGGCCATCTGACTTTGGCCCGCCCCCGTTCAGTGAGTGCACACCATCTATATAAACCCCATCATTTCTCTGCCTCACCTAACTTCCCCTTCACTTGACGTTGCTCAATTATTAGCTCCATTTGATGATTGGGTACTATTGGTAGACAAGTACTCTCCCGACTCCCGGCTTGTTGCTGTGACTGACCCTTAACATCTTTTTAGGTTCAAATTGCTTTGGTATATGTTATCCCTTGCCTACACATATGTACTATAGATTGGATGAGTACATAGAATGATTAACTTTCATGTTTGTCCGGTTCACCGTGACATGTAATTGAAAGATTGATGAATCGGATGATCGGGAATTTGTAATTGATTGATCACTAATCATATGTCTAAATCTGATTCAATGTGATCTGCCCGGGTTAGCACCTGTGGTTGAGGTGTAATTAATGGGCCAAATTACACTCAATTAGACTAGGTCATTGGTACTAAATTTGATGCTGTAATGAGGTGAAATTCAATGGTGTAATTGCATGGTGTAATTAGGGGGGGTTATGAGGTGAGTTAGAACCAGGGGAAAAGATGACAGAGTAACCAGTTAATTACTCCGAATTATGTGTTATTCCTACCTACATATTTTGCTGAGTAACCTCCCAGTGTCCTGGTCTAGAACTTGTATGTCCACATATACCACACCTGGAAACATGGGGTTAGCTTCTGGATGCTTGTGTAGGAGCACCCTGTGCCTGGCTTTGATTCCACATTTTTCCAAAATTGTGTGTATTCCTCTGGACTGGCAGTCACATGACCTGGCAGTGTGCAGATGTCCAGCCTGTACCTCCACAACCAGAGCAGATAGAGACTTGATCTATACACTGTGGAACTCAGTGCTCCAGGGACTATAAGTGGGGGAAGTCTTGTACAATTTCAGCAACATTTTTTCTGGCGGTCTGGGACTGCCAGGACCCTGACATTGACCAGACCTACCCCTTGTATCTCTACATGTACTGAACCTGGTGACATGGGGCTAGCTTCTGGATGCTTCAGTAGGAGCACCCTGCCTCTGGCCTTTATACCATGTTTTTCTTGAATTGTTTTGATTCTGGTGGTCTGTTGGTCACATGATCTCTCAGTGTCCAGACCTATCCCTTGTATCTCCATATGTACTGCACTTGGCAACATGGGGCTGGCTTCTGGATGCTCAGGTAGGAGCACCCTGCCTCTGGCCTTTTTTCCACATTTTTCCAAAATTGTTGGTATTCCTCTGGACTGGCAGTCACATGACCTGGCAGTGTGCAGATGTCCAGCCTGTGCCCCCACAACCAGAGCTGATAGAGACTTGATCTGCACACCATGGAACTCAGTGCTCCAGGTACCATTAGTGGTAGAAGTACTGTTCGATTTGGAGCACATTTTTTCCAGCAGTCCCAGACTGCCAGGACTAGCGTTGCGGACGAGATGGAAGGAGACGAGACGGTTACCGCCACAGTCTGAGTCTGCTTCCAACTCAGACGTCTATGTAAGCGAGACGTCCCTGTATCGTTTGTAGCTTTATAATCAATCAACCCAGAGGAACGGGTTTATATGTGGGCGCGTAAAAACAGTCAGACTCGACGATTCATTGAAACGGAGTCACTAAAGAATCGAGATACAAGTACAAGAGATATGAGATACAAGTACAAAAGATTCAGAGGATCAGTCGTCTTCCAAGGCCAGGTTTTCGTACAAATGGGAAATAAAATCGAGGTCCTGAGAGTCAGCGCCCTCTGGGACCTCCCGACGGTGCCGAGCCAGAGCATGCTTCAACACTTGCAAGAACTCCATGTTCTCGGGGGTAATCCGGTTACGTGCGCTTGTACATGTAAGCTTGCTCGACGAGAAGACGCGCTCCGAGGATGCTGAGGACGCCTGAGCCGGTAAGACGTCCATTGCGATCCGGAATAGGAGCAGGTACGTGTATTGGTGCACCTGTTCGAGCAAGGAAGGTGTTGAGTCACGTATCTATAGTGCGGAGACTCCCACTTACTTTCCAGTACTCGGTGAGGTCAACACTGCCCATCTGATCAACCGGTATTGTCTCGGCGTCGATGTACCGAGTAAATTCATCCTCGACGATCGCTTGGTTGCGAGCCTGAGGGTCGACCGGCTGATAAAAGCTTGGGCCCGGGGTTCCGCACGAGCTGCAAGAACGAGAAGAGGAGCCGACGAGGCTCTGCTGACGGCTGCTGAAGCTGTGTTAGTATAAGTCGGCAAGACTTAGTAATAGCAATACACACGTCGCTTTCTCCCCGGTATGCATGCTCGATGCACGGCAAAGGTTCGCGCCCAATGTCAGGAGGCGCATATAGCCGTGGTTTTGTGCCCAATTAGCACGAGCAGCAGCAGCAGTGGCGCGTGCAGCCCGCAAGTCCGAGTCGATCGCGGCCTGGACACGGAGCATCTAGCATACGTTGAAGAGTGAGTCCATAATTAGGTTTAAAGTATAAAACCGTAACACTTACCTCAGCCTTTACTGCAGCTTCCGCCATCTTCGACTGGGCCGGAGTCCAGTGCTGATCGATCCAGTCGAGTTTGAGCGACGGATTCACAACCATAGCGAGCGCATGCACCAGCACCTTCTCAGTCTTGCGAATATAGTCTTGAAGCTTCGAGATCCCGCAAGTGATCGAATAGGCGAGCTCCGGTATGGCGACGCTGAGCTGCTCCCAGTTCTCGATAACAGCCTCGTAGACAGGAAACGCCAAGGCAAGTGTGGGGGTCTTTTCTGCTGACAACAGCTCTTGTGCATTGTGCGCAACAGTTAGCACGGTAAGAATATCTTGGAGGAC
>WSTG01000114.1:0-31805 GCA_019616325.1 Ceratobasidium sp. 394 | reverse complement strand
ACACTAGGAGTGGGCGAAAAAATGAGCTCAACCAGACGACACGGAAAAAAGAACTTACGTGGGAACCGTAGCCCTTGTCACCGGGTGACAACAAGGCATCGCGTTCGGACACCGGTTATTCGACAAGTGTTGGCCATTCGAACAGGCGGGAAGCGCGAGAAGACGTTGGCGAGAAATCGAGGCGCAAGGCACGAGGATGTCGGCCGTGAGGTTCGGAAGGGGACATGAAGCCAGAGGTGCCAGAAAACGAAGGCAGCAGGGATTCAACCAACATGGTCACGTGACTTAATCACGCGCTGGGGAAGCGCCCAAGTTCGAACTTTGAACCTCTCACACTCACCCTCACCCTCATCCTCAACCTGACAACGAATCCACCCATGGTGTGTCTTGGCTCTCGTTAGCTCTGCACTGTACCTCCTGAAGCCACACCCGACGCGCTGACGACAGGGATGCTACCCAATGGCTAACCGTTGTGGGTGCGCCAACCAACGCCTCGCGTCGGCCTCAAAACAGCTCCGAAGCGTTGCTCACAGTCACACATGCGCGTCTCGGTATGTACTTACTCGCTCTACTGTGCATATGAGCTCAACCTTCTCCTTCGGTGGTGCACAACTGTATTTTCTCATCGACCCTTAGCTCGTTCAATCCAGTTGAAGTTGGATGGCGCTAACGTTGCTGCGCCTCCGGCCAACCGTTAGACAATGTAAGTCTATTGTATGTTGCTGCTCGTTCGGCTTTCTGGTACACTACTAACCACTATTTTTGTTCTTCAGGTTTGCGAGACACGAGCGCGGACTCAATCATGTGTACGATGCATTAGGCTAGGTTAGATGGCACGGGATGTCAGGCCAGGTGTTCTTAGGTGAGTGAGTGCGGGATTTTAGGTTAGGTTAGGTGACGTGGGCGAGGGGAGTTAGTTTCGGTTAGTTGCCGCTGCCGCTTTTCTTCTTTCTGTCCCCTGCTCTTCTCCCGCCGCCTGCTGCATGTACGTTACATAAAACACAAAATATTATGATATTTAATCCATTTTCTGCTATTGGCCGGGGGCGCCCGCGATTCACTGCATCGAAACCTCCATGTCACAAGTGACATATCTCAAGGTGTGACTCGGTTTGTATCGTATTTGTCACCCGTTGCAGTCAAGGTGACGCCAGCGTGGGTCGCCCCTGCAGGATCTCAGGGCTACCTCCCTTCTAGCGTCAGGTACGTCAAAAAACGTGCTAAAGTTTGGGTTTTCAGTTTAGATTTCTCGTTTGTGTGTTTAGTTTCTAAGAATTGCGGGTCCTCAATAAACTAGGTTATTACTTCCCCTGTTTGATTTCCCCGGTTGACCGGGAAATTTCGTTCGACTTGGAGTCATAAACGGTTTGCAAGCGATAACAAGTAATTGAACACAAAATCTTTATTATCAGACTACAAGACTTGGGATAGAAGCAGACAAGACAGATTGCATAGGCAGAAATCAAACATATGGTAGACCGGCCGACGAGGGAACGACGACCGAATCAATCTTGATGCACGTTGGGGCTGAAACTGCTTCAATGCTGTCAGTGACCTTTGGACGACCCCAGTATCGACTTGCGACATGCCTTTACATGATGATCTCGCACATGGAGAAGTTCGAGCCCTTGCCGCTCTCCTTGGTCTCGTTCATATGCCCAACGACTTCGGGGGCAACTACCGTCGTACAAAGCTCGTATTAGTGATGAGATAGTGTCTCCTGCGTCGTCGGGCATACCTTGGACGTTCTGCGCTTCGTGCTGAGTGGTGCTAGCAGCAGCAGCCTTGTCAACGACAGAGGTGGTGGTGAAGAAGTCAGCCATGGTAAAGTAGTAAAGTGGTAAAGTGGTAAAGGTGTAGAAGAGTGTAGAGGAGCTGTGTGGTGAAGGCGAAGAGCCTGGTGAACTGAGCTGCCCCTCCCCTCGCTGTTTTATACTTGAGCTCGACGGTCTGTGCGTGGCTGGCCAGCCATAGCGCACCGGATATGCCACGCCCGAAAGCAAGTCACCAACGGGTATATGCGGTCCGTTCTCGAACACCCTTCTACTCCTTGCTCCGCATCGGATGGGCTAGAACAGTGAAATGCGCACTTCAATTGTTCATTACCCGTTCCGGGAAAAAATCGTGCAGCACAGTTCTCGCCGCTGCCGCTCCTGTCGTGGGATCGGCGCCACGGAATTTCAAATCGGTTGATCCGGTGCTCCTCACACTTGCTTTGCACCTCGATATGAAAATTGTCGTTCAAAGGCCGAGGATACGAGTCAATATGGGCGTCTATAGTTTGCGGTCGTACCATGAGCTCAAGCTTGGTTACTGCGGCCGATGGTCCGTTCGCTGTCTAGTTAGTACCATGTATGCAGCCCGTTGTCTTGGGTGTGCTCCCAAGGTTCAGGTTTGCTTGTGGAGAACTCCAATGGGACGATTCTCTAGTATTATTTAGGAAAAAGCAGCTTACAGAATGCTGTTGTGCTAAGGTATCTTCCGCTGGCTTCCATCACGCCACGGGTGGTTCTTGGACCTTTGGAAGCAAGAACTCCCACATGCTTGATCCAGGTGCGAGGAGTCTGGGCACCTCGCATATAGGTAAGGTTTGAATTGGCTGTCTCGACCTGCCGGACAGGAACGTGTGCAGCCTGTGAGCTCCGACTTGGAGTGATTCGAAAGAGTTCCCGCCGGACAACCCCTTTCTCCCGGGCTCAAACACAAAATCTATTCTATGCCATGAGAAGGGTTCGTCGTGTTCTTAGGTTTGAGTAGGACGCGTTTACGGCCGAGGTACGGTTCTTTCCCGGGTATCCAGCACAAGGTTATCAAGTGACAAGCGGTGTGTATTTAGCATGAGCTACAAACCTTTGCCGACCAGGCTACTTGAATGCGGATTAGTTGTTTAAGTTTACCTTTGAGTGGGCGGTTAACCTCGTGTTTGTTGGAGAATAGCCTTGGAGGGCGGGGGCTGAGTGCAGGGAACATTGGGGGTGGGGGACAATGAAGTTCAGACGATCGAGGCGAGGCACTGTGTAAAAGCACGACGTTCTTTTTCTATTCAAAAATGCAGTACCCAACCATCTCAGCCAGTGTGCGGCAAGATAGGTTTGCATACGTTTAGCGAATAACCACTTAGAAAGCACGGAAGTGGCTCCATTCCAGTACCTTGAAGATCGCCAGCTACGCCCGCCATACTCTCACACAAGAATTTCGCTCATGGAAAAATTTGCCCCGCTAATGGGGCTAACAGGGTTGATTGGCGTTTTGTCTACGTTGGCCATGGGTCTGGCCGCTGAAACATAGGTATGATATCAGCTTCGACACATAGTTCGCGACACTCTAGCCCACCTTTAACCCCGTCTTCATTGCGTTCTCGGCAGTGTAACTAGCTTTCACGATGACAAAGGTAGTGGCAAATAAGCCAGCCATCGGTGTGAGTAAGGATGTATGGGGGGGGGAGGAGATGGATGTGAGCTTGAAACCTAAAAGGAGCCGGTGATAGCCAAAACGCACGGTAGAATCTGTTGGGCCATATAGTTCAACCCCGTCGACAAGTCATCTTCAAAGTAAAAGGTCAGGAGTGCCCAAGGCTACCAGCTCTACCAAGCTCGTTGTCAGGTTCCAGAATGAACAATGAACAACATGATACGAGGACGGGGATCTCGCCCGTTCGTTCTAGCTATCGGCTGGGCAGAGATCCGTCTGTACAGACCAATTTTAACACATGCGATTCGTCGGGTGGAGTCAGTGGGGATTCAGACATGATTGTCCGGCCAGACAGTAAGCGAGTCGGCTGAAACTGACCCAGCGGATTGGTGGAATGAATTTCGTCTCTTGCGAATCACTCAGGACTTCTAACCATTCTCGGTTAATAAAGGCTCACCAGATTGTCGAGTCGTGTTCATGAACAGACCTGGTTGCCTCGTAATGAAGAAGCTGTTCACTGTGGAACCTGAAAGTCGGCGTCCCCAAGCGAGTCGGCGTCTATCAAAGCTTAATATTATCGGGGTACATTCAATACCCAAGAGTTTGCCACCTATCCAAGCGTTCGAACATATTAGGGGATAAAAAGGCTCTGGAGCCAGTCAAGTTGTCCGGCGAGTCCTAAGATCCGATTGGTTCGTCGTTCACGTTCCATCGTTTCGGGTACCACAGCATGACCGAGCGCCTGTTCCACTGCTGCCACAGCGCCATAAAGGTGAAAAATTACGGTCGTACGTACAACACGCGAAGAGTACCAAGTTACTTCTAGCTTCACCCCTGGTGCCGTCGCGCGTCAATTCCTCCGACTTGCACAAACGTGTTCTCGTGATGTATGCCTGTGATCTTTGACGCCTCAAGCCATGTAGGAGGCGGTACCATTGAGAGTGCAAAACGCGCACCGACTGTACTTCGTCACACGCTTTGTTGTTCTTATGGAGTCAGCGGTGTAAAGCTTCAGACAATAGAGCTGCAGGTCAAGGCCTTTATCGATTGCCGGGCATACATCCGTGTCTCGGTCTGGATACACGCCCCAGAAAGGTTAGTTCCACACCCAATTGTCATAATCCATATCCAAGTCGACTGCTGTGCCATTAGTCACCCCTGGTTTCCCTGTGAGGTAGGTGCGGAGTTGTCGCAAAGCAGCCCAGGAGCAGGCTGCGCTCCCAGGAGTAGTACACAAGCCAACCCGATATGAATCGACGTGGCTGGAGCCCGAAGCACAACGGGACACGGAAAGCTGCCAAAGAGGATCAGTGAAAATGGAAAGAAAGAGGAAAGGTGTTTGTCATACAGAATACTCCCGCCCACCGTCGGCGGCAAGTGCCGAAAAACCATAGTTGGAGGAAATGATCGTAGTGTTGGCCGAAGCCTGAAGTTCTAGACATCGTTGCTCCAAAGCAACATATTTGAATGATCCAAGGTCAATCAATTGCAGAGCACTCGAGTCTAGCCTAAACTTGTACGAGGATGTGCTTGAATTGTAGGCCAGCGGTGCAAGGGTTTGCTGTGGGATGCGGATATAGTGAATAAACATCTTGCTCGAGATCTAGGTGCTTACGGAAGGTGGCCCTTTCATGTCGGGGAACTTGGATTGCGGCACTGGGACACTTGCAATCGAAGCGGTAAGCACATCCTGGCGATAGGGGCCTGCACATCGAACACCAAATGTTAGCACGACTTAAAACAATGTCAATCTGGCACATTACCTCCCGGTCCATCCGACAGAGAGCAGGTCTATTACTGGGTCAATGCGCTGGCGGTTGAAACTGCTTGTATCCGCTAACCTTAACAATGAAGTACCACCAGCAATTAGTTTGTCCCTTGTTTCCCCAAGCACCTTGGTAATTAAGCCACGCCTGGTCCCCAGTGTACGATGCGTTCGGCAAATATTCGATTGCATATATGTTATCCTTTGCATTCCACACCGGTCCTAGACCCAAATCGTTCAGTTGTCTTTGGAGGGGAGTTAATATTCTTCACCACTTGCCTCCGTCTGCCGTTTCGTCCTTGAGTTGGTAAATAACATCTGTCGAAGCATAGTCGTCAGGTATCCTGCAGCATGAGCCGAGAACAACTGCATACATCTTGGTATACCCACGTTCCGGGGCCCGGCCAAACTCCGTGCGATCCATCAGCAACGTACCCCAAAGGCCTATCTTGACCAGATGGCTTGAGCACATCGCTCCAGAGCTTGTTTCTGGAAACACACCGGCGATGTCAGCGTTCAAGTCTATTCCCGGAAAGCCAGATCTCTTACCCGGCACCGTTTCCGCTTGAGTGCGCATTGTAGTCAGCCGAGGTTGCAACGCCTGCACCATTAGAGTAATTATTCAGTATGGTGCTCGTTTGCTAAGCCGTTCCACCCCACCATTTACAGTTCGGACTGTCATACGCTCCCAATCGCCGATGTCTAGAAACCCGAATCAGCACGTATACTACCACAATGGTTTCTAACTTACGGTTCCCGACTTGTCCCAAGGCAACAATATTTTTGCCCAAGTTGAACGGGAAGAATATCCTATTGTGAAGTACACGCGTAAGATACAAACCCGGAAGCATAGGGCTGAAACTCACCAATAAAAGAAATCTACGACACCGCCCTCTTTAGGGACGATAAATGTATATCTGAAACCGGAAATGAAGCAGAAACATCAATGGGATGCTGCGGTAACTTACACCGGGACATTATTCGAAGAGGGGTTTAAACCAGTCAAATAACTGGCAGAGGTATCAGGAACGGTCAGCCAGGTGCTAGCCCCCTTGCCGATCACTGTGTCGACATTGGAAGCGGTTAATGTAGAGGGTTGTGTCGCAAGTGCTTTCCCGTTGTTGTCATAGACCTTTAGCGGACCAAGAATTTCAGCGTAAATCATGGCAACCTTCGCGTACAATGCAGCACACACCTTATAATGAGGGAGCATATACTCGACACTTGACGGGAAATATTTCTCGGTAGGCCTAATATAGTTTATCGTTAAATGCAAGTCTCAGGAAAACATAAAAAGGAGACAGACGTGAGTCGGAACTGAGGAGCATATTTCTGGGCAAGCGCGATGACCTCAGGAGATAATGCACCAAGCACTTGCCCAACGAGCGCACTAATAATAAGGAACGAATTATGCTGGTGCGACAGTAGGTTAATATATCGTCGACTTTTGATGTGCACAGGAGCGTGACGTACCATGGCAGGAGAGTGAGAGTCGGTGAATGGGGGTTGTTTCCGCAACAAACCATCGTTGCTGAACTTATAAAATTTCAAGGTCAGTTTTTTGCCGCAAAGGACCGGAAACAGTCTTGTCGGTAAGTTCTTGGCCCCGGGCGTTCCATATGGCGCAAGATCGGTTGACCCACTGCACGACGCGCCGAACTCTACCCTCACGAGGTTTTGCTCCCTAGAATATCACTTGTCTCCGAAGAGGGCAATTTTAGCAAAAAGGGAAGCAGTGTTTCGAAGGCTTCATTCAATTGTTATGTGAGCCACAGGCGACGAACATGGATGCTCCATATGGCTGATCTGCTAGACGACATGCGAACGTGTGCTAATGCGGAGGGCAAGACAAAGGAATCACGTGCCAAGAAGTTTCGCAGTCCTATCCCGATGCCATTGCGTGAGCCGCCACGGCGTCCGGATTTGTGTCCAGCATCTTTGCAAGTCCGCTTTTCGGGGCCGTGGCGGCGTCCTTGCTGCTGTAGATAAGGGCAAGTTCTTCCATCAAGGTGGCGTGCCTAAACGCTAAGCGTTTGTCGGGAACATTTGTCTATTGTATTTAAGTATCTGGGTCAAGGTGTTTCGAGACAGGGGCTGAAACTAACACACCTTGTTAATGTCGTTTCCGGCCGCGCCAGGCAGGTACCACTTCTGGCCAATCCAATGTCGTTTGATTTCCATCTCAAATCCGCTCTGAATCACAGAATTGCGAGCCAGTTCAGCCAGTCCACTTTGTCCGAATTTGTAGATCTACCGGAGTAGTGTCAGGCACGGGGTCGCCACACAATAAAAAGGCTTACATGGGCGGCCACGCTGTACTCTTCTAGCAACGGTTCCTGGGAATGCCGTCCAGCTCCATCAATTGAGCAACGAATAGCAGTGTTATACTTACTTTTGTAAAGTGAAATTGGAGTGGATCATCTGTGCTAAGGCTAACGTTCAACCCGATTTTGAAGAATTCCGGCAGTGGATTCCGCTCGTAGCTCAAGAACAATGCGTTGTTGCTCAACGGACTCATCGCAAGCCCAATTTGCTTCAAGTAGAAGAGGTACTGGAGCGCTGGAACTTTGCGCAACAGAATCCCATGAGAAATTGAGTGGGCCGTAAGGAAAGCGGCGGCTAAATGATCTGTGTCACCTGCCTCCCCTGAATGCGGCCGAAATACAAATGTATCTAGACCCAACAACAAGACCATAAGTGTTTAGTTCCAGACACTATATCAGATCACCTACTAAATCCCCGTGCACGCCTCCAGTGATTTAAACTCGTCATGTTGGCGAACATATAATACATCCTGGGGGTCCGGTCAGTGATGTGGCCTGAAAAGCTGTTGTTTTAGTGAACCCACCAGTAACTGTATGGGGGGTTCTGGGGTGTATCCCAATCCTTTGGGTAAGGAAACTTTCGGTATATGCGTCGTTCCGGCTTGGATTCATCATCAACGCAATCGATCCCAACCACTCGCTGCAGGAAGACGTGGAGTTCAGGATGACTGGTTGGATCTTTGGTGACTTCAAACAGCGGGAGAAAAAGATCTGCCAGACGGTATTAATAAATAAAACGACGAAACGCGAGATATAACGCGACACACTCGTCAGAAGTTGTGAGAAGTTCTGGATTGTCGCATTGGCTTTATATACGTCGTATAGTCGTGGGATTTGAATGAGCCAACGGACATTGTGAGAGAATAGCTTGTTCCTGACGACCCATCGAGCAAGTTTATCCCATTCGGTTGTCGAACGGCCATAGATACTGATGCGCCACTCGCAGTTCTTGTGGGATGGATAGTCGACACCCGCCTCCAATTGCATGTTAGCTTAAAACATACCTGATATTTGCTTTGCTCTAGATCATCCATAACCTCTGATCGGGTGCTTCGAGTGAACACTAAGCCGGCAGACAGTAGTGCCGTTACATTACCTTTGGTCAACTCTGCCAAGTATCTCCCTTCTATGTGGTTATCGGTCTTCATAAATATTTCTCGAAGCCGCGCCTCGCCAATTGGGTTGTATTTAAGGTTGAATTTGTCGAAACGCTGGAATGCTTCTTGGTGGGCATGCATATCGAGAGTGTCGATGGATAGATCGTACGCGGTCAAATTAAGCGAATTGAACACTTCACGCAACGTAAGCTCTTTCCCATCTCGAACAATTACCACATCCTGAAACATATATGGATGTGTTGTTAACTCCATAAACAGCCGGCATATAAGGTACGCACGTCAGGATAGTGCTTCATCTTGTGCTTGATAAACCGCAAAAGATGTTTCTGGTTCATCATGCTCGAGTGATGCACGTGCGTGTCGACCTTTCGCAAATTGTAGAAATCGCTACAGAATAAGGTATGAGCGTCGTGTCTAACATACATGTGACGCGCTCACCGGTGAGGAACTCGCTATGGCGTCGCAGCTAGTAAGTATCATAAACCTGACGAAAAAAAAATCACTTACCTTCATATCCGCCAGTTCCTGATATTCGTTTAGCAGGCTGTACATTTGCCATTTACTGGACAGATATTTCAACCGACGGAATGCAAAGCTTTTGGCAGGCCCATCGGTGACGACGCCCAAGACGACATCAAGATCGAGGAAGAAGTCTTTGATAGTTGGAACGTTGAATAACGGCTTGCGATTAGGCGCTGGAATCAGTCATGAGTGGTAAAACCTCGGCTGTAAATAACTGACTTACCCATAGCGTTTTCGTAGACCTGGAATACGCCCTTTTCGTCCATTTCCCACTCCCAGGGGTCGGCAGCCGGAATCTCACATGTTGAAAATTCAAAAGGGATATCTCCATCCTCTTGGTGGCTAGCCTCTGGCGTCCGCGCATTCGGCGCCTTGAATTTCCAGTGCGGTGGAGGTGGAGACGGATATATTTTCCATGGCTGCAGCTTCGGGGAGTCTGAGGTAGCGACCCTGGGCGTTGCGTGGGGATCGGGCGGATGTCCAGTCGAATTGGCCGGAGGTGAGCCGGTAAAGACGCCGTCATAGTCCCTGGGATTGTCGCCGAGCCGCTGAAGCGAGACAGCCATGTATTTGTCTCTGATGTCTAGGCATCGTTGGAATGAGGCATAAAGCTCTTTGAGTTCAGCGGTGAGAGGAGGGACCGGTAATTGACCTGTCGAGATGGTATCGCCACCATTATTGAGTCGCTTCGGTGGTAAAAAGAGTGCTCACTATGGCTTGCTTGAAGTTCTGAGACCACTGCGCTCTCGTCTTCTGGAGCAAGGTGGGGGCTCAATAAGCTTGCGCGCAGCCAAGCTTGTGACCGGGCAACGCCTTCCTTTGCTTGATCATCTAGTGTAAATGTTTGTCGATCGCCATCCCCGGTAGGGTCGACTTTGAGCGACCCAGGTGTAAAGGAAGAGGCACGCGAGCGAATCCCACCAACGTGAGACATCCCGTCTTGTGAACTGTGATGGTGCGCCAAGAGTTTCTCTTCGAGCTTCAAATAAGGATTGTCCATTATGGAAACCAATGGAATGGATTTTTTGCAAGTCAGATTTAGTCGAGAGTTTATCTAGAGTGGGACAAAAACTTACATTCTGCATCCTTTTCTCCTCGTGGTACTCGAAAAATCCAGCACCGTGTGATCTCTTAAAACCAGGATAAGGTGTTTTAATATGCCAGGCACGCGCAGTGCTTCCGCATTGGTTCAAACTTTCTCGTCGAGACTTACCAATTGATGATAGTCGGCTGGCGGCGAAAGTCCTCCAGAATCACGATCCGGGAGGTTCAACTCCACCTCATTGACATCCATGGCCAAATGTAAATCAAGGTTAGAAGATTAGGAACTATAGTGGTAGCAGAACCAATCAATGGCTTCGACGTGGTCAGATTGTAACTGCAGTAAAGGGCAAGCTCAAGTTCGGGTCACTGTGGAAACCAGATGACCCGAATTTCAGGTATGCACGTGACCATTTTGGGTGATTCTAACCCAAAGTGTGCATGTAGGGTGAAAAATGGCCAAAAGTTTACAGGGATAATTCACTCCAATTTTCTTGGAGAAGTAAATTACTGGCTTAGAACTACTTAAATTTTAAAAATCTAGCTGTGCTACAGTTGGAAAGCACTGGAAAATGTGGTTTCAAAATTTCGGTATACCGGCCGGATGCATTTGTACCGGATTTTGGGTCGATTCCGGGTGAAGTGGGCCTCCCAGCTTACCTGAAATTCGGCTCATCGGGTTTCCACAGTGGGTGATCACGTGAAGCCAAGCTGCTCGTTTTAGATGGGTTTGGTCAATGGCATATATCTCACGGATAAAACTCTACTTGCTACAAGGACGTACAGGTGTTTCCTATTCAATGCCAATACCTCCGGCTTAGCCGGTATGGAATCTAGGTCTACCTATAGAACCAATCAACTATAGCAAAGGCATGGGGCCTAGTTACTCATCTATGCATCACGACTTCACCGATGTCAGCGTATGGGCAATCCAAACGGTATAATACATTCTTCTTATAGCCTATAGGGTGCAGACTGGGGCAGCTCGTAAAGGAATCAAACCTTACACCCGCATTTGCCCCAGATACAATCTACTCTGCAGACTCACACCCAACGCGACACAAGCCCTAGCTAGTAGTCTTAGCAATACTACCAACCACCGACAAGGACCAAATTTTGCCAAATGATCACAAAACTATCATGGCACATACCGTGCATAGTGCATAGGCTTTGGTTGAAACACAAATTGTTGTAAGAGGTCGTTATGTAGGAGCTACTCCCGCTCAACTTGAGGTGCGATACAACCGCCCGTGGCTAGAGGGAAAAATGCAACCATACGAAGAACCTCCCATTTTTCGATACAACCAGGGTAGAAATTATGCCTTCCCTCCCCCCGGCAAAGGTCTGAAGGTGACATGCCGAACGTCCCCACATATCTAAGCGTGGGTTTCCTGATAATTGATTCCTGCTAGTGTGAGAGTGGCAAGCTTGTGCTCTTCGGATAGCGCTCTGGTGACTCTGCTTTCCTTTCCGGTATTTTACCAAGGTGGCAAATATTGGGTTGGCCTTCGGGGTCTTTACGGAACCAATATTGGGGTCGAGGCGCCCACGAAGCTACGCCTCAGCTATGCCTCAGCCAGGTTATTTAATTCCCACAAGGTATATGAGCAAGGCACCCCGGCATATTCAGCTGGGTGGCGAGTGTGGTTGATGGCGTCATACAGTTCCGTTTAGAATGCCGGAGGCGACGATCAGGTTCGAAGATCTCATCCTGAAAAGTCTAGTTGATGAACGGCGAGGATTAATTGTTTTTTCTTTTTCTTTTTCAGCTCCCTTTCATCCCCTTGTAGCCCAACCAAAACAAAAGTCAAGTGGGTACATAGCTTGCCCGGCTACTTAGTACCTTAAGAGTTGTGTGTATGCGTTGTATAGAACTGGAGTGCGTCAGCTGACAACGTTCATCCATCGGCTCTCGGACCATACCCAGGTATATGCATTCTCAGCCTATTAGCTGTCGGGGCACCATTACGTATGTGAAGCTGGCCGTGAAACTGGTCTTGAATGACGAGGGGATTCTTCTGATAGAAAAACTAGAGGAACCTGAGCGGCCGAGCGGAACGTACAACTGGGTACGGCGCGGCCGCAGATACAGTTCCCGCATCAAGATGCAATTCATTGTTCCATTTAACATCCACGTCTGATCCCCAACCGATGGAACTAAAGTTTGTATCTCCTCGGTCTCAGTCCAGGGCCAACAAGAATTTAAAGGGCAAGGCCGGCGCTCACGTGACACCTTCTCGCGCTCTCATCAATTCAACGCGCAACTTTATTGCTGCGGGGCGTCTCGTGGGGGCGAGTTGGGCGACCGAGCGCAGCGTGGGCGGGCCGGGATCTCCCTTCCGTTTGTTTTTTTCAAGGTTCACATGCATAAGGACCCCCGCAGCGATGTGGTTCTTTGCGGAGGGCTGTCTGAAAATTACGTGGTTCAAAGCTACAACACGGCCTGTTGTCCCGCAATTGGTGAAGCTAAACACAACGAGCAACCCATGTGGTTGCAACAAAGGCTAAGCTGGAGTTGGTGCGCGTGTTGAAGCAACGTGCTGGCGGTAGCCCGTCCCCGCCCAAAGATTTGATTTTTTAGATGGGGGGAGAATAATACCGCTCGTGATATTCCCGTGCTTTTAGAGCGCCGTCGACGCCAATGGTCGAGGCCTGACAGTTCTCGCCCTACCGCCACCCCGGCCGACGCTCGGAGCACCTCGGAAATTCAAGGGTCGACGCTGAAAAACGATCAGTCGTCTTCATAGCCGAGCATATGATTCTGAAGTAAACAGTAAATTTAACATACTTTGTAGCATCCTTGTGACCAAGCCGTGATTTCATTGCCGGCACACTGAATAGACTCCCGAGCCACCCTGTTTTTTGGGGGCAACCAGGGCGATCAGCTGCCATTTTAGGCAAGGCGCCCTTCGGCCGTTGCGACGGTCTCCGCCCCTTGTACCCTTAGCCTCGGTCCCCACCAAACACGTTGTATATGCGCCATGCTAATTTGGCACTGTTTCGAGCGATGCACGAAGTTCCCAGGCTCTCCGTTCGCTTTCAGCGGCCATAAAATGAGCGCTGGTGAGGGTGATTTTTGGTCGGTCATCCCCCCTCCTCATCCTCTTCCCCTTTGTACATCCTCTTCCCCTTACGCCTCCCCTTATTATGCACGCACGCTACTTCTCCTCCCTTGTATTTCTCTTTGCTCTTTTCATCACGGCGCTCGCGGCTCCCGTCCCTCAGCCCGAGCCCGAGCCTGAAATCACGATTGAAGATGGCGAACTCGAAGTAGCTGCACGTCAAGTTTCAACCCTCGAGGCTCGGGCGGGCTACAAGGGCAGGGTAAGAACACTACCGCGTGCACCTCGCTCGATTTACTGATGTACAATCTTGCCGTCTAGATGACTTATTACAACCCCTCAGTCGGTACTGGCGCGTGCGGATGGAAGAATAAAGACTCCGAAATGGTTCTCGCACTAAGTAAGAGTCACTATAAAGGGAAATGTGGCCAGGTACGTATTTCTCGCAGTGAGCTGGGCAATCTACTGAGTAGAATATTTTGGTCTTAGTCTGTCACTGTGAAGTATAATGGAAAATCCGTCAAGTGCAAGGTCGTCGACCTGTGTCCTGGTTGCGGGGCAAACGATCTTGGTATGTAGCATTTGTCTTGTTTAGATGCCTGGCAACTCACCGTGGCTATTGCTCCAGACTTGTCCCCTGCCGCTTTCAAAAAGCTTGCACCGCTTAGCAAGGGGGTATTCCAAGCAAACTGGTCAATGTAAGTTTTTATTTCAATCTGAGGGTCCTTTTGTCTCACATTTCGCCATAGGTGAACAAGATATCTGCTGAAGAAAGCAACTTAAAATAGAGACGACCGACGTCTTGACGACGGTTAGGTGCCGTGGTTCTTGCTTGGTTCAAGGACACCTTGAAAACAAAGTACTGCCGGTTTGTATAATTAACTCTTTGCCATAGATTTCTTTTGGGTTCCGGTGCTTGTAGCACTCGAGTTATTGTTGTTACTTTTATCTGTGTTCTTATGCGGAGTGTCAGGAACTCTCGCTCACCTTTGTTTTTTTACGACTTGCTGAACGAATTGAATGTAAACATGATCCAGTTGATGATTACAATTAGGCTCTTTCGGAAGTTGCTGGAATAAAATGCCTCCAAGTATTGGAGCTTGGTTGCCCCATGTAAACGTTTTGTTGGGTATATGCGGATTATAAGTAGATTACCTCAGCGATACTACCATAAAAGGGATACACCTGAGAACAGAAAGCCCGGCTTAGATCTGGGCTCAGATAACGTACAACAATTTTTACACACAAAGGAAGGCACTATCTTCCAATCCCTGCATCAACCGAATATTCTCCTTTGGAAGATTCGATGGATTCCAAAAGTCCATGAGCCCATTGCGCATCTCTCCCCCCAATCACGACGCGCATCGTGAAATATTGTCCGAAATATTCGCTCAACTTGTCGAGAAGGTCCCTATCTCCTTCAATCGTGGCCGGCTCCAACGGCCGAGGTTGTGAGTCTCCCCACAACGAAGGAGTGGGGGGCGGGACTGGATGGAGCGCCTTGACGGCAGCCTTGAGAAGTGGTCAGGGATAGCTCGAAGAAATGAGCATCACGCAAGAATGCTAACGTACTGTTGCGGCCTGGACAAGGTCGTCGACACTCTCGTCCATTTGGTTTCCAGGATCAACCTCTGCTTCTAATTTTTTGAGCGCTTGCGCTCCTATGAGGGCTCTCCCCGCAGCTACTCGTCCGAGAGCAGCAAGCCCATGCAGCGCGCCTTCTCTGGTGCCACGTTGGCGACCAGGGGCAGTTACGCCGAGAATTAGAGTTTTAGAAATACGGGCTCCGAGAGATGGATAGGTAGGACCGTGGAGCGAAAGGATGTGGCTGAGGAGTGATGCTGCGTGCATCCGAATGTGCCGGGGAGGGGGGTTGGCATCAAAGGAGGAAAAAGTCGAGGTTGAACCAAGCGACGCCGTCAAAAGAATAGATAGGATCGGGGGCATTATTTGGTGAAGCTGTAGGGTGGTGTTAGTAAACCACAGGGAAAAGTATTATCCACTCACATAAGGTTCGACAAACAAAGTGCTATTATCCAGCAAAGCTTTCAGGGCGTCCAGCATGATATCAAGCTTCACTCGGTCAAGCTCGTCGGAGCCGAACATAGCCTCGTCGTCGCTCCCATCGTCACCGCCGTGCGATGCACCCTCTCCCTTGAGCACTCGGACCACAGTCTCGCCAATCCATCGAATGAGGTAAGGGAGCAAAGCTTGTAGGCCAGCGTCAGCCCTAAGACTGCTGAGCGCGGCACTTCTTTTGCGCTCGTTCCCACCGACAAGTGCGGCGGATAACCGGTCATGGTAGAGTTGGAGTTCACGGGGTAGGACGTGCTTGACCAGTGTTGTAGATGCCCCTGCAGAAGTAGCCCCGGTGCCTGATGTTGCTGCAGCAACGCCTTGTTTTCGTGCCCGAGGAGATGATGGTCCTCCTTGTCCAGCGGCCGTGGGTTTTGATTCTGAGGGGGGGATAGGATTTTCGGGTACTAATGGTTGGATACCTTCAATCGCTAGCCAATGTGCTAAAGACAGGGAAGAAAGAATATCATAATGTATTCATAAGCGGCGTGCCAATAAACTTACCCGTGTACCTAACCGGAGGAGGAACGGTAATAACCTCCTCCTTCAAAGCCTTGTCAAAATCAATTTCCTCATCCTCGAGAAAGTAGACCGACTGCGAAAGGGTATGCTGAGGCACTGCTCGCCTGAAAGCTGGCGTGTGCGCAGACGAATGGCCATACAGAGGCTGAATCATGGCTTGTCAGTGCGAAAGATTATGCTTTTATTCTTCGAGCACATACTTCGATATTTAACACTCGCAGCGCTTGATCGATGTCGGAAGGCGACATTGTACTTCGCCTAGCATGTCTCGTAAATCGTGCAGCTTCCTTGAGAGCATTGTTAGTTTCCTCTCCACCGGCCAATAGAGTGCCACTTACCTCGATCACTTGGTGCAAACGATACTCAACATCACTGGCAAGCGCTGCAGCCACGGAATCCGGCAGATTCGTAATCCCTAGAGAATCCGCAACATCCTGCAGCCTATAAGTAAAGGGAAATATCCCAGATTTCACGGAGACTCACTTTGATAGAATCGGCTTTATATATTCCTCCCGCAACAGGCGCACGAGAGGGGCGCGATTTGCCTTTACTGGTGGCAGCCTCTGTCATGTAGCAAGACGGATATCCCAGTAGGCCAAGCTTCTAGTGCTTGATATACCTATGACTTGTCCTCTCGGTGAAAACAGGCAACGTGGTGGTGTTTTGGTTGCCCCCTCAGCCACGTGACTCACAGCGGATAACGCGCCACGCTGTTGCACATCTCTTGCCAGCCACCACCACTGCGCGAGCGAAACTAGACAGACCACCCTGCCTCTACAATGGCTGATACCGGAAGGAAAAGGGTGTGCATCGTGCGATTCCTTGACTTCTCTCCACTTACTCGTGGCGGCATGGTCTCAGGAATCCCGCTCGAAACAATCTAGTGCTTGGGTCGAGTCTTCGTTTACGATTGAATCTCCTGTCAGTCTTGTATGATCTCTTGGAAAAACTTGTCTATTGAACTCTCTTTCTACAGTCTAGCTCGAAGAAACGACGCTTAGACACGCATGTTGACGTTTGTGAAACCTCTGCTAGTGGCGTCTTGGACTACTATTAACGTTATCGGTGACACAAGGACGCTACCAAACCGAAAGCAAAGCCCAAACCCCCGACTTGGGTAGCTTCCGAGTTTGCCACACCTCAGGCATCACCAAGCAAGCCCTTGGCGACACAACACGCTCCCCCTCGACCTAGAGATCGCAACGCATTCCATATGCCTAGCGGAGTACCAAATTCGTTTATGCCTCCCAATTCAACCCCTGATCCCAAGGTTAAGAAGCAAACTCTACCTACTTCCTTCTCTGCACAGCCGTCACCCAACTTTGCCATTCCAAAAACGCCTCAAACCGACCCACAGACTCGGATGGATGATTCCAGGTCCTTGGTCATCCAAGCTCCTGCCTTTCGAACAAACCCCACTCGTGCTACACCGTTTGGCCCCGGAGCTCCCAAGGATGCTGCGCCTATGCCCGCTCCACCGCGCATAGAACCCAAACCACATGGACCGGCTCTAGGCTCGCTTGTACAAGACGACAAGGAATACATACCCCTAACGAATCTCGTTACACCACGGCTTTTCGGACTTGTACCACCCGTCGGCGGTAAGGGCAAGGCCCGCGTGACAAGTAGCGACGAGTTGCCGATCTCAGATGACCCGTTTATGGACCAGCCATTCGCATGTCCGACCATCGCTGTAGAAGATATCGAGTCCGATGCTGAAGCCTTTACGATGCGGGAACTTGCGCGCGGACTAGATTTCAGCCCAAGCAAAAAAGATCGTTCGGCACGTCAAGAACCGAACAAGTTTATCAAGTCAGTCCTCTTTCAATACGATGAGATCCCAAATCGCTTACCTCTTCTCAGGGGTGGTCTCGCAGCACGTGCAAATGTACTGATTACTCAACGCATGAAAGACGATGCACTGTGGCACCATCACAAGACCTCAAAATTGACCAATAACCTTAACCTTCACAAGGACCTTCGCGTGAACGTTGTCGAAAGACTGCGCTCGGTTGGTGGATCGGTTCTTGCACGGTGCGTGGTATGTCCGGCCGACGCAACTCGTTCGAAAGCTGCCCTCGTGGACAACCAGAGAGGTTCGGTTGACGTTGAAGAGCCGAGTCTCGTGAATGTGTTCCTGCCGCAGTCTGGACCCAGGGGTGTTGTGGGCGTCGAGTCGGGGGCCATTGTCAGGCTTTGGAAGCCGTGGATCGAAATCAACCTGGATGCCGCGCCGCGGGCGTTGCTAGCGCTCGATGGCGAACACGTCGATGCGCGGCCTCGAACACGTTGTGATGAAAGCGACCGCGCCAACGACGAAAAGGAAGAAAACCCTTTACTCTGTTCAGATGAACAAGGCTTGGGATCTTATAGCAAAAACCTCGCGCCTGATCTCCGTCCGCGACGTGCCTTGTTGTGTTCGCGCTTCATCCTCGGTTGAGACCAAGACTCCACCATCGAGCCTGTACGCGTGTCTCTATAGGATCGTCGATGCATTATAAAACACACGCGTCGTTGCTCTCCACTCACAAAGCGTGCGTTTGTCGTGTCTTGTGAGCCCTATCACACGAGAATCGGGCATTTGCAAGATTAGGGTCACCTGCGAGATCTCATACGGCACCGATTAAGCCGGAGCGCAAATGAACCCCGTCTTGGTCGAGGTGATAACGCACCTTGTGACACGCCCGATCCCGCCCAAAACCGGTGAGGCGGCGGTCGGTCCCCGAGGTCCGTCAGGGTCGTGCCGGCGCTGGTGCTGGGGATCGAGAGAAAAAAAGAACGCAGAGCTTACTTTGCAGGACACACGGCGCGTTGTGTGTAGGCGCTAGGGTAGGAATCTCATCAGTTGTTTTAGACTCGAGCTCTGGAGAAGTTTGGAGCGGGTGGAGCATACGCCGCGATGATGTCGCCCAACAAATCGCGCTTGTTTTATTTCCAACGACTTGAGCCTTTCGGCGGTTGAGGGGGGAATTCAGAGCCTGTATGCACTCGTACGTACAACAAACTCACCGAGTTCGTCCTGGCCGCCTTGCCTCCTGCAAAAGTCCTTTGCGCATTTCACAAACCCTAGGTGGCGCAGCAATTAATGATCTACTTTAACCCCGCATAGGAGCATCAGAACCCACTCCCTGCCACCTTGCTCCCAGGCAATTACCGACAACACACGCTACGAGCAACTTTGGGACATTTATACACCCAGATCAAGTAAAGGAAGCAGTGGCGTACCTGGTTCGCTACCTCAGCTCGCCCCCGGGTTGATTGTCGGCACTTGTTGCGATCAAATTGTACCGCCGAACGCTCCGAGTTGAACGGCCCGGCAGAGCTCGCAGGTAGGCAAGGCTGTTGACGAGCCATGCTTGGAGGGTTCGGTTGGAAGACAACAGGAGGTTCAGGTCGGACAGTCAGGAGGTGGAGGTGAGTGGTGCGCCCCCCAGAAACTGTCCGGTGAGCGTGTTCCGTCGATCACTCGAGACGTCTTGCAGAGCTTGTGCTGCAACAGGTAAAGCGGCTGAAATAACATTGCAAACGTTTTTGCTGGCCCCTCCCCCTTTCACAAGTCTTCACAGTGGAGTGGGAGCGCAGACCGTGTCGATTAAAATGAAAGTCGCTATACAATCGCCTCTAGAACATCGACGGGGATCGCGAACCACTCGATTAGAGCCCCTTTTTCGCAGCGCAAGAGTACATAGCGATAAAGATCCGCGCGAGAGAATACTCGAGCCATCAGTATCAGTCTGCCACCTGCCCGCAACCACGAGCTCCGGCGAGCACGTTCGAGGGTAATAATCCTAGTGATATCCACTCGCGAGCGCGGTACATATCTCTCGCAGAAGCCCCGCAAAGAGTTGCAGACTCCTCGGGATCGACCGAGTAGGACCGAAGAATTGCTCAGAGATAGACGAGGTTGCCCAGCGAGTGAGTGGGAGGGTTGATTCGGACGATGGAGACGGCAAGCAACGAGGAGGTAGCACGCAATACGAGGGCAGTGATTGTCCGAGACACGGTGGTTCACGCACCACTTTGCCCCACCTAGCTAGAGTCCTCCACCCGCGGCCCAGCCCCCTTTGCCCCGACCCCACCTGCGCACTTCTCACGCTCGCGTTTTCCCCAGACCACGGCCAACGATAAGACAAGCCCAGCCCCCGACGGAGTTGATCATGCATCCGCATTAGTAACGGCATACATTACCCCGCACTGCTTTTCTCCGGGCTTTTTTCTGATACATTTGGCGCGTTTCTGTAACGCGAGGTGGAAGCCGGGCGTTTCAGGCTTTGGACCTGATTGTTGCCGGCGGTTTTTTGGCCGGCGGTTCCTATTCGGTCGGGTTTTGTTTGGACTTGATCAGGAGGGGTGTGTTCGTTTCCGGTTCCGACATCGGACTCGGCCCGGGGGTGAGAGGGGAGGCTATACACGCGCATACACCGAGGTGCAGGCTGCCGTACTTTGACCTGAAAGCGAACAACAGAGACACATCACATGGGTTCATTATCGATCCGACAAACGCGACACGCGGCAGGCGCCGTTGGTCTGTGCGCTCGGTCGGACCAGGCCTTGTTGGGTCATAAGGTAGGCACGCGACAGATGTAAGGAACTGAAATTAAGCGCCGATCAAACCACGTGACAATGTCACGATTTCCTATGTAAATACAGCAAGCAGCTCGGAATGGAGCAGATGGAGAACCAAACCGTATAGTAAAGAGTGCAAGGATCATGTGGGTAAAAAAACCAGCTCGAATTTCGAAGATCCTGAGGACTAGTACACAAAATGAGTGCTGATATCTGCACAGCCTTTGCACCTGATAAGGGCATGTGAGAGCATAGTGTGACTGGTGACCAATGATGCAAGTGTCCCATCAGTACCGTGTATGATCTCTCCTATTCAAAAGCTTTAACCCAATGCCCCAAACCAAGAAGAAAAGGCGTGCAGAGAATCTTAGGGCTTACCAGGAGCAGCAGCGTGCGGTAAGGAGATAATATTTTCAGCTTTCCATGTGCATACGGCTAAGATTTTTGAAGAACCGAGCAGCACAGCTTAGTACCGACCAAGAACCCCCTGTGTTGTCTACATCCTCAATACCCCCGACCCCTTCCACACCCTCCACACCCTCCACACCCTCTAAATCCATTGATATACCACTCCCCGAGGATCTAGTCTCCCCCGTTGATGTTGCTGCAAACACAGCACCTCCCCCAAACACACCTTTTATCAGCAACCACCGGCCACCACCCCTTGAGATAGTCAGGCATGCAATCCCTTTGCTAGAAGCACGTGTCAATCCCAAGCGCAAGTCA
Source organism: Ceratobasidium sp. 394 (assembly GCA_019616325.1). NCBI lineage: Eukaryota > Fungi > Basidiomycota > Agaricomycetes > Cantharellales > Ceratobasidiaceae > Ceratobasidium > Ceratobasidium sp. 394. Next base: position 10,672 of record WSTG01000114.1, on the reverse strand, counting down.
GGGATTGGGCACAAGGTACCCAAGCTAAGCCCACTTGCCTTGAAGGACCTAACAAGCGTGCTTGAGCTCTTTCGGACATATGCGATGGAGGAAATGACCTGGCGACAAGCATCGGTTAGCGTATCAAAGGCTAAAGGTCTTGGGATGGGACATGCCGAAACACTCCGTGCTTGGGGCCGTGCCTGTTTGCTTGACCCGTTCTTCATCCCCCGTACATCCTACGGCCACTCGCAACACTCGCTGATTTCATATGATGAGTTTCAAGCCGAATTGTTGGAGTACCTGCGTGGGGTTGGCAAATATGTCACTGCGGTCAGCATCGTCCAATTTACCACCCAACCTGACACACAATCAGCATGGGGACTCACCGAACCGATATCCAAAACTACGGCCCAGAAATGGATGAAGGTTCTTGGTTATCGCTGGCGTCGGCAACCCAAAGGTCTCTACCTCGATGGACACGAGCGGCCGGACGTGGTCGAATTTCGCCAGAACGTGTTCCTGCGTGAGTGGAATGCAATGGAGCCACGAATGCAATCCTATGCAGTATTCGAGACTTACACTCACATGGATCCCATCATACGACGAATTGTGGTGTGGTTTCACGACGAGTGCACGTTCTTTGCATACGACCGTCGATTGATGGTATGGTTTCTAATGTCTGCGGGTGTGAAACCGAGCAAGAAGGGCGAAGGGACGTCGCTTATGGTATCGGATTTCATATCCGCCGACTATGGTTGGCTGCGTTCACCCGATGGGTATGTTTGTAGTTGTCTGGGTTATTCAATTTAGGCAAAAACTAACTCCAAGTCTTACTGTTAGCGGAGACCGTGCACGGGAGTTCTTCCAGGCAGGGAAGAATCGCGAGGGATATTACAGTACTACCCACGTGTGCAAGCAAGTCGCCCATGTTATCGAGATCCTATCGACACATTATCCAGGCGAAGACCATGTTCTCGTATTCGATAACGCACCAACGCATCGAAAACGGGGTGCAGATGCCCCGTCTGCCCAGAAGATGCCAAAATACACACCCGGGCCAAAGTCGAAAAATTTTCTTGTTCGCTCGGTGGATGAAGATGGGAACGAAATTGAGGTGCCCATGACCGGAGCTTTCTTCAGTGACGGGACACCGCAGTCGCTTTATTGGCCGGAAGGACATCCTCGTGCGGGGTGGTTTAAAGGCATGGCGCAAATCATGAAAGAGCGAGGGTTGAAGGATGCCGAAAAGATTAGAGCCAAGTGTCCAAAATGCGACGACACACGCACCGATTGCTGCCTTCGACGTATCCTATTCAATCAGCCCGATTTCGCCAACCCAATCTCTATTCTCGAGCGCCTTGTCACCTCTCACGGACACGGCTTTCTTCTGTTGCCGAAGTTTCATCCCGAGCTCAACCCGATTGAACAGTGCTGGGGGAAAGCAAAACGAACGTACCGAGAGTTCCCAGAGTCAAAAGGCGAAGCCGAGTTGAAGCGAAATGTCGAGATGGCATTGGACAGTGTTAGTTTGGAGGATATTCGAAAGTGAGTCCCAGCAGTGTGAAGCGAATGCATAAATTACTTACTGGTTGGTTGGGGTAGGTTCTGCACTCGTTCAAGGAGAATATGTGACGGTTATACAAAGGGTTTGGATGGCCGTTTGTCTGTCTACGCAGCCAAGCGGTATCACGGTCATCGGGTATATCCCAAAGGGATTCTCGAAGAGACAGAGAAATTGATGCGGCTAAAGAGTAAGACGGTTCAGTTCAAGGCCCGGTTGTAATATTCAGCAGTGATATAATCTACTCTACCTTTGTAAATGTAGTGTGCCGCAAGCAAAGGTTGGACAATGCATACACTGTCACATCGGGTCATGTGACCATCACACCTTCCCGTATCACAGTGGTTTTCCCTGTCATACTAGTCCTCAGGATCTTCGAAATTCGAGCTGGTTTTTTTACCCACATGATCCTTGCACTCTTTAATATACGGTTTGGTTCTCCATCTGCTCCATTCCGAGCTGCTTGCTGTATTTACATAGGAAATCGTGACATTGTCACGTGGTTTGATCGGCGCTTAATTTCAGTTCCTTACATCTGTCGCGTGCCTACCTTATGCACCGTTGTGCCTCGGCCGAGTTGTGTGCTACAGAACACGGCTGTGGAACGAGTATGGTCTAGTGCTCCCCGCAGGGCGGAGGCGCGCTCGTTGATGTGGGGTAATAAGGCGGGGGAGTGCGGGGGGCTTGGATGACGTATCATGCTGGATGTATGCGCAGAGGTCTGGGGATCTGGGGGAGAGCGCATCGAGGCCCGACGTGTATGCCCATATGGTGGCCGGGAACTGTTTTCTCGTGGAGCCGGGAAACTGATTAGCAGTTAGGCGGGAGTCGGGCCTGAACCCGGTGTGGAAGATGCGAGATTGAGGCCGAGATTTGAGGGGTACGCAGCCAGCGGGTTGATGAATTTTTGGCTGAGAGACCGGGGAGGATCCTTTTATGACAGGCTTCAGCGTGCGAGTCGCTCATCATGTTGCGGGGAGCTCGCACGGCGCGCATATTTTTACGTATTAAGATGTAAAGCGCCGAGTGGGGAAGATAGCTCAGGCCGAGGTGGGTGTATGCGTCGCGTTGTTAAAGGAAGACGATCGTGTGGTTACGTGGGCGATAAGACGAAAGCCGGACGTTCGAGCCAGGGACAGGAGGAAGATTCTAGGTGCACGTCATCATGCGGGGGGATCACAGGCTTGCTCGAATCGGGCTTTCAAGCTGGCGAAGCGTTCTTCCACCTGGACTGCGTCTAGACACTGGCGGCCAGGATCGCGGGGACAAAGTTTGGGGGACTTGATAAGATGGGTGTCGACACGCGAGATTGTGTAGTGATGGTGAGCGACAAGAAAATATGTCGCGATTGCGGGGGTTCGGGGGATTAGTTGGAAGCCTAGCGGTGTCGAGCCCGGCGATGGCGACAGAGAAAAATGGCCGAAAAGTTACATCATTGTTCGAGATGATTAATGAAAGATGTTGTGGCTGTTGGAGCGCAGCGACACACGTTGCAGCGAGCGAAGAAGGTACGGGCACCCCTCAAACGCAAGCGAGGTGCTGACAAGCGTCATATCGCGCTGAGGATCTCAGAGTCAGGGCAGCGACTGGCCAAAAGCACGCGCCCAAGAGGGATAGCACGAGATAATGGTTGTTGACGATAGGCTTCGTGCGGGGTAGCGGGTGTGACGTCTGTCGGGACGATAAGACGATGTGCAGGAGAAAGCCGGAGATGTGCATGTTCTAGATGTTCTCGAGCGCGCGGGAAGCCGGCCACGTTCTGTGTTGCGCGCATATAGCGATGAGCCGACGATTTACCGTGGGTCACGTGATTTGCCACACGATGGCGGGGGGTGTTGGGGCGTGGTGAGATGAAAGTGGTGGCGGACGAGGGAATGCGGGGAGGGATTGGCCGGGAGGCAAAGAGCAGGCGGGTGTGTGCAGGGAGGGCGAGTGACCAAAAGGGGCAGGAGGGGGGCCAGAGAACGGAGCGAGGCCCCCAGACAGTGCTGGGAGCTTTTCGAGAGGCCCGAGACTCGGATCGCAGACAACGACGACTGGTGGATGCTTGACGTCGTTGCTTTGGCTCCAATAGCCTGTGCTCGACCACCACCGACTATAAGGCATGGGCCAGACTGCGTCCCACCACCCCCTCGACTCCCGCTCCCGAGGAACGTCGCCCGCACCCCCCGACCCCCCGCGCAAGCCGTCCCACGGCACCCGCAAGCGCTCGCTCGAGCTCCCCGACCTCACCTCCAAGCTCTCGCTCACGCCCCACCGCTCGCCGCCTGCCGCACCCATCCCCATCCGCGGCCACCCCCCGCCCGACCGCGACCGCGACCGCACCCACCGCCTCAACGCCGCCGACTCGCTCCTCGACGTCCCCGACGGTGAGTCCCCGTCTTGTTTGTCTACCTCTGCTGACGTCTCGCAGCCAACATGAACGACGTGCTCCCCGCCCCACAGTACCACCACCCCAACCCCCACGCTCAGTCGCCCTCGCACCGTGCCTGGCGCGCCGGCTACCATGCCCCGCCCAGCTCGCTCGTCGCCCGTTCGCCCGTTGTCCCGCCCTCGCCCCGCCCCGCGTCGCCCCCGCCCGTGCACGCGTCGCCCGTACACAAGCGCCGCTCTCCGAAAAAGACCGCCGAGCACATCTACTCGACCATCCCGCTCGGCATCAACAAGGGCAAGGCCCGCGCCTGCGACACCAGCTCCATCGCCAGCTCGGCCTCGACCGTCCCCACCCGCATCGTCTGGCGTGGCGACGGCGTCCGCGTCGAGCTCGCAGGCACGTTCGACCGCGACTGGCAGGGCCGTCGCACGCTCGTCTGGGAGTAAGTACGCCTCGTCTGCTTTGCTTGCCGTTCTAACAATTTCGCAGCCCGAATATGCGTGCGCACGTCACTACCGTTGATCTCAAGCCAGGCACCCATCGTCTCAAATTCATTGTCGATGAACAGTGGAAGTGTGCCAATGACCTTCCCACTGCAGTCGACGACGGCGGCAACCTCGTCAACTACATTGAGGTCGCGGAGGAATCCGTAGGCGAGGCCCTCGGCTGGGAAAAAGGTCTCACGAGCGCGCCTGGTGCGTACCTGACACTGCTCGCTTTGCTTTTGCTCACGCTCGCAACAGAAGACCTCCCGTCATGGACGTCCGAGATCCCACCCCATCTCATCCACGCCGCCCAGCTCGAGGAGCAGTACCTCACCCGTCGCACCGAGCCTGACGCGCCGCCACCTCCGCTCATCCCCCACCCGCCCGCGCTGCCGAGGCACCTCGAAAAGGTCATCCTCAACGCGCGCACTACCGGGAGCGCAACCAGTGCGAGCGGCGTCACCAAGAGCACCGTCGCGGCTATCGGAGGCATCGGCGCTGGCGCTGGTGTCGGCCCCGGCGGCGCGGACGACAACTCGGTTCTGCCCGTTCCGAATCACGTCGTGCTCAACCATCTTGGGACGAGCGCGATCAAGGGTGGTGTACTTGCCGTCGGGACAACTACCCGGTATCATCGAAAGGTTAGTCTGACCGGGCTCGGGGGCTGCAGACCGACTGACGCTCTTATCAGTACATCACCACCATCTACTACAAGCCCGTCTCATGAATGGGTTGCTGCCGCCTCGCTCCTGAAAATATGTTCCCTCTTCGCCGGGATGTATCCTTGTATCCGTCAATGTCTGTGTGTATACTAGCGACTACCTCATGTCTTTCTATTATTCTCTATGGCCTATGTCTCGCCTCTATTTTTCCTTCTTGCGCATACCTTGGACACCTCGCGTGCGCGTGTGGTGCATGGGGGACTTCATGCCACCCATCCGTCGCCCTCCCTTGCATGTTTGCCATTCTCCCTTTGCCCCATCGCACACACACCGCCTGCGCACTCCACTCATCGTCACTTTGTTTTTCTCTTCATCTAGACGATTCGCGTTGCATGTGTTTAGATAGAAGCCTTTTTTGTGCGCATTCAATTCGCTGGGGGCTGGAATGGCTATTTATCATTACCAAAGTTGTCCGCGTGCGCCCCTTTGCCCAGGCGGTGAGCTCATGGTGTGGAGCTGCGAAGGCGGGTGATGGACCGTTGAGGTCATTGGTGGCGCACGTGATATCATGAAATGAATTCGAGCGCGATTTGTTGTGTCGGTCGCTCCACCAGCACGGCCTCCGCGCCGGGTGTTCCGGAAAATGCGAGGTAAAATTTTTTCAGAAATCTCGATCCCGTTTTTAGCATGTCTCGGAGCCGCGGGCCTATTACTTTTTTGGAACTTAATCATGCGGCGACGTGAAATTCATTTTGGCGTGGCTCAGCTGACTGGTGCACGGAGCATGGATCTTCCACAACACTCTGTTTCGCGATGCTCTTCACTGGCTGCGCCCGCACATATACCAAATTGATCCAGCCCAAATGAGATACATTTACATCTGGCCCTGGAGATCAAGAAAAAAATCGGTCATCCCCTCCAGCGTCTATCAGCCCCGCGTCGTCACCGCGTGTTACTTTTGCGGAGACGAGACCGCAAGTCGTTTGGGGGCGTTTGTCTTATTGTTCTTTGCCACCGACCCCGCCCAGGGCCCAAACACGACGAATCGAGCTCGCTGGCCGGTCCAGCTGCGCTACCTCGCGTTGGCAAGAATGGGAAGAAACGGCGAGTGGACCTAGTCCGATAAGAATCTACCTCGTCGGGTAGATCCGTCTTTTGCGGGCTCTATGCCATCTCCATCGAGTGCCCTTCAGCGCTTCCTAGCTTGTGCCTTGCTCGTTCTGTGAATAGAGGTTGGGTCGTGATCTAGGCGCCACGTTGCCGGGCGAGTAGCCTTGCCACCGGGACAAACAGACTCGTTGATCGCTCGCGGCTGCCCACATCGCCAGTCGTCTATCACCATATCGGTGCACGACCCACAATGGGGGGATTACGGCGGACAGAATACATGACGACAAGTTGGCTCCAGCCTGGTTCTTGCGCACCCGACTTTTTAGCGTTGAGGTAGAAGATCAGAGTAACTGGGGGGCTCCTCTCTCTCGCGCTATCCTCGTAGCCTAACCTTGGCATAGGCAATCTGGATCAACGATCGCCTTTCCCCATGCGTGAGCAAGGCCTATAGTCGTCCGTATATGGAAGTGGCACCAACCTTTGATTCGAGAGTTTAGTGTCACGGTCCAAGTTTGCTGAGTTTCAACAGCAGCTTGGGCCTGTTGTTTGTTTTCGACTCGAACATGGCTTGGGCCGTCGGTTGTTGTTTGTTCTGCTGGAGGTGGATATAAGCTGGGGTGCGGGACCAGTTTTTTTTTTGCTCGAAATACAACCCCGACCTGCTGTGGCAACTTGTTCTGCGGCTGGACCTCGTTCAACTTGGGCGTCAATCCAACACGCGTTGTTACCCGAGATCGAACATGGCGCCTGGTCCTCTTGAGCTTGAAGTCCGCGATCATATCTTCTGCGATCCCCTATTCCTCGAACGCTTTCTCTCTGTGGACGGCAAGGATAAACTAAAACGTGTGCTTCAGCTCTGCCACAAAAGCTCTGCATATAAACGACAACGCAAATGGACGATTCCTAGCTCTAGGGGAGATGCTCAGCTCTCTCAGTCCGTCCAGTCCATTCTCAATACTATCAAGACGGCCGTCGACGATATTACGGGACGCAAGTCTGCCACAGCCTTTCTCAACCGCGCGGGTCGGCCCATCAACGCCGACTGCGAACTCGACTTTTTGACCCACCCCGACCTCGTCTTGTTCGACGGCACGCTAGCGCACAACGATCACTGGGAGACCGTCCGCATGACCGTTTCCGTCAAACGTCTCGATTTACACCTCAAAGCCGCCATAGCCGGACTGGCATTCGACGCGCGTGCGGTGTTTACACACCAGTTGCATCGGCGCCACCTGTATGCGCTCGCCGTCTGCGGGTCCAAAGCCACGTTTGTCCGATTCGACCGCGCGGGCGTGCTCTATTCGACTCCCATCGACATCTGTACGGATTCGGATCGGTTTACCAAGGCGCTCGCGGTGATGCTCATGATGGACGACGAGCCGTTTGGGTTTGATACTGCGTTTAGCACTCGGATGGCTCAGGACAAGCGGTTGGACTATTATGTGGAGCTGCCTGCGTCGGTTCTTGGCAACCAGCCTAGCGATGGACCGTCGATGCGCAAGTTCAAAGTCGTTGAACGTCTCTGTCACCGGATGGATATCATTGGACGCGCGACCATCGTCCTCCGCATACAACCAATCAAGCGGCCCGAGTCCGACGCGCCAGGTATCAAGACTCGCGGCCAGAAACGAGCGTTTGCAGAGTCTCAGCCTGAAGAATTACTCGACGAGAGCTACGTCTTGAAGCTAATCTGGCGCGACCCAAATGAAGAGCCCGAGGGGGATATGGTGGAACAACTGGAGGGGATCTATGGGGTGGTGCAGCACGTCTGGCATTGCGACGTAACTTGGCCCAACAAGCCCGGACGGCCGCAGTATGGGAGGCATTTGGACGAGACTGCGCGCGTGGAGCACATGTTGGTGTGCAAGGATCTTACGACCATCGAGAACGCGGTCTATATGACGAGCGACGAAGGTGAATACGAGTGTAGTAAGTACCTTGTCTTGTGTTATGTTCGTCGCTTACAAACCTTTTTGCGCAGGCGTGATAGACCCACGGCTCGAGGCGACCTCGGAAACTCGGAGAAGGCGCGTATACTCGCGTGTTTTGATGTCGAGCGTTGGAAAGTTGCTCTGGGCAGCCGAGAGCCCGCGCATGCTCCTTACGGGGATCCTAGACGCGATCATGGGTAAGTAAACGTTCAAACTCGCAACGACCAAGCTAACAACATCGGACAGGCTACTGGCGTCTGGTGAACATGGGGATCATCCATCGAGATATCAGCGGCGGCAACGTACTGCTACTTTCCCCAGGTCAAAACTATCGTCATCGGGAGTGGAGAGAACAGCCCGCAAGCAGCCCCGAATCGCTCTCGGAATCTGAAACTTTGCTCCGCGAGTACCTCGAACGATTCGACCGCGACCCGACTGGGGTGATATCCGACTTTGACATGTACATGGAAGTCCCGAAAACCGAGTCGTCTGGCTCCAGCTCCAGCTCCGGCTCTAGCTCTGTCAAATCGGAATCCCCCGACTCGGCCACTATTCAAAGGAACAAGCGGGCAAGGGCTCCACAACCAGAAGATACCCGAGCTGAACACGACTCGCCACACCCAAAGCGACGAAGGATGGAGGACGCCCCTCTAGCCAATCCTTCCTCGAATCCCGTCCCCGCAAGAGCGTATCGTACTCCTCGTCGAGTGGTTCTAAACTATCAAGCTCCTTCCACCGAAAAGGTGGACTATCGAGTGGTGAGTTTCAGTTAACGGATTCCTCTCGTTGATACCCAGCTGACTTTATTATTAGGGAACGATAACATCCATGTCCGTCAAAGTACAGGGCGTGCGACCCGGAGAAGGTTATCACCATGCGTTCATAGATGATCTCGAGTCGTTCTTCTGGGTGTTACTCTACGTCACTCTCGGACATACCGACCCGGGCGTAGATCAACCCAACAAGGCAGCCGTGCACATGCTTGATTGCATGGACGATCATGAATTGAACACTGGGTTCGGATTCAAGACTAGGTTCCTCGCCAAGTGCAGTCTGTACCCGGAACGGGCGGCGAACGTGGTCCGCTCAGCCGAGAACGGTTGGGCTTGCGATGACAACCTTGTTTCGGTTTTGGTTCAACTTGGCTCGTTTTTCTTTGATGACGAGGCCGTCCCGGTCGGTGACTTAGAGCCAGAAGAGGCGTTTCCAAGCGTTGTAAACATTATTTTAGATGCTCTAGAGAAGATGTAAAAACTGATACCTCAGTAGACTCGCTTTTTGTATTTGTGCGCTTTGTACTTGTCATGTTCTTTTTCGTTTTTATTTTTATCTAATGGGATCTTGTAGCACCACGCAACGTCTAAACGGGCGCATATATGCGCTCGAGTTGGGATTGAAAAACATCATCGGCCTATCCCCCTTTGTGAAATCCAACTTACACCGCCTTGTAAACTTCTCATCGGCACCTACCCTCTACATCCATCCGCTTTGGGGTTGCTGAGAGTCTATATATAGGTTTCACTACGTCGATGCATGATGCTGAATGGATTCTCCCCCCTGGAATTATGTGAGCCGCGTTTAGAACGGAGGGCCGGCACGTCGATCAAGTTACCTAGTTCGTCCTGGCTGCACCTACTATGTTTGGAACGTCTTGCGGGCCGAAACGCCTTGGTCTCAGTGAGTAGGGTGTGGCGGGAAACGAGGCAAAAAGCGAGATTGAATCAGAGTGACCCAGCAAAGTTAATTTTGCAGCCCTCTGCCGCCGAGCCGCTTTGTATCCGGATCCATTTTTAGTAGATCCAAGATGTTGTCTCTATCCTGGTACGTTTATGCTGTGCAACGCTTGAAAAAGTTGACTATGGGAAATACTGTACGGAGCGGTAGAAAGTACTGGGATCAGCTTAGGCTGAACGTTCTCAATCCCCCGGCCCGAGTACTCTTCTGGAATTATAAATATATGGCTCACGCGTGAATCAGACACATGAATCAACTAACGCCCGCAGAAACAGTGCATGCAAAGCACCACCAGCACAGCTGGGAGTAGCACCAGATCGGCGGGATGCTTACCGATTTCAAATTCAAACACGGCAAAAGCGCCGATTCGCAAGAGGAGTGGCACGATGAGCCGTGCTGCTCCCACAAAGATTGAGTTTTAATTAGAGCGCGCGATAAGCATTTAGAGTGTAAAATGATCACAGGGAGTGGTAGATGGAGGAGCAGGCCGGACTCGGAGCGCTGTTCGGGAGGATGGCCCGAGAAAGAGTTGCATACATCCAATGATGACTTGCACTTAGCCATGACGCAGCTCGTTCATCCTTACCAGCCACGCGCGCATAGACACTTGGACCCAGGTATAAAGCCAGAGTAGAGAAGCGCATTAGACTCATCGTCCTTTTTGTCTTCAGCTTACCAGCTTCCACGCACTTCACTCATCCAAACACTCTACTCCCTTACCAATGGCCGACTTCTTCACCACTACCTCTGTCGTTGAAAAGGCCGTTGCTCCGGCCACCACCCAGTGCGAAGAGCATGGTATGAAAGGTATATAAAACATTTTGTAAGGTACT
>WSTG01000113.1:0-31852 GCA_019616325.1 Ceratobasidium sp. 394 | reverse complement strand
TCCGTTATCAGCCCAGTCCGTGCGTTGCGTGCGCGAAGAACTCAATTCCATTCATTTACCAAATGTGGTCCTAGATCAAAGTGAGGGACTCGGGATATCACGTATCTATAGCTTGGACTTGAGACACGATTCGCTCATTTCCTTCTTCGCCAGATCCCGAAGCTGCCTTCTTAGAATCTTCCCCGATGGACTCTTTGGAATCGCTTCAATGACGCATACACCTATAATCCACGTTAGGTATCTCTTTCTTGGGCAAGATACTAGCTTACCTCCACGCAAATACTTGTGTTTTGCAACCTTGTCTTGAATCCAAGTTTGAACCCCACTCTCGAATGCTTTTCGTTCGGCCTGGGATTTGAACGAGTTGTACCCGGCGCGATGCACAACGTACGCCCTATTTGTGCGAACGCTCGATAGCCGCTTGGAGGATAGCCAATAAAGAATGCGCACCTAGGGAGTTCCGTAGCCTGTTCAACATCATCCACACCAATCACACCAGCGTCCACGATATCAGGATGGGAGAGCAAGACGTTTTCGAGATCAGCAGGTGGGACTATCAAATAGTTTAAGTCGACCTGGCAGAGCGTTTACGGTCGCAGACTCGCCTTGAGACCCTTTGTACTTGATAAGTTCTTTTAGCCTGTCGATAATCGTGTAAAACCCGTCCTGGTCGCGGAGCACAACATCGCCAGTCTTGAACCATCCGTCTGGCGTGATCGCGTTCGTAGTAGCTGTCGGATTATTCAAGTATCCCCTATCCACAAATTAGGAACAAACACGGTAAGAATCGCAAACTACTCACTTCATAACCGACGGCCCTCTCAACCAAAGTTCCCCAGCCTCGCCCTCTCTCACGTCCACCCCATCTTCACCAACCAACCTCGCCTCCAAATTCGGCAACAGCTCTCCCGCACACCCAACTTTATCCGCCGCACGATCCAAAGGGGTCAACAAAATCGTCGGACTCATTTCTGTAAGCCCACATCCTTGCGGAACGAGAACCTCTGCAGCCCCTCTTGTTCGTAGCCGCGCCTGGACGCGGGTGATGAGTTCAGCTCGGAGTGGGGCGGCACCGCAGAACAGAAAACGGAGCGAGGAAAAGTCGTATTTGTCGACGGATGGGTGGGAGGCTAGGACCACGAGGACGGGTGGGACGACGAGTGCGCAGGTGATTTTGTATTTTTGGATCGAGGCGCAGAACGTTTCGGGGTTGAAGGCGGAGGAGATTACGACTGGGATAGCGAGTGTGAGCTGTGATGAGTTTAAGTATCAATATGTTGGGCTTGAAGAGCAAGGATAGGCGCACTGGGTATTGAATGAGGTGTAGGCCACCATACGAGTGAAAGAATGGCAGGATGCCGAGCAGGACGTCCCTACCCTGAACCATCTGGGGGAATGCAGCCCGGGACATTGTGAGGACAGCATTGGTGTTGTGGTGCGAGGTCTAACGTAATAGATTAGGGGATGATTTTGGGAGAAAAACAAGACTTGCCTCGACGCCTTTACTCAGACCAGTCGTCCCAGAACTATAGCACAAGTAAACAGTCTCATCCGACAGATCACCATCAAACTTTTCCTCCTCTTCGAGCCTGCCACTCTGCAAAAGCGAGTCGACCTGGGTATAATTTTCGGTACCTTTGGGCGCAGGCTCTTCAAAATTCATCAAAACCACCTAGCGCCGGGTAAATTTTCCAATCGAAAAACGTTGGTTCCCCACTCACGCGCTTTTGAGCTTCTTTCGCGGGCACTTGAAGCACTTCGAAAGCTTTCAACACAGTTTGAAGCAGCGCCGGATGGACAAGTACGTATCCAGAACCCGAGTCAGATAGTTGGTGGGCCAGCTCGGGAGGGGTATAAGCTGCGTTGGCGGGCGAACATTTGAGTCCGGCCGCAACGCACCCCAGCATCGCGATGGGCCATATGAGCGAGTTGGGACTAGATGTATGTAAATTCGCGAGGTAAATAAAGTGGCAATTTTGAACGCACCTAAATATCATGACCGTGTCCCCTCGTTTTGTCCCCAACACATTTCGCAAGCCGTGGGCAAGGCGTAACGACAAGTCGCGTACATCGCCCAGCGAAAACGTCCGTCCGCTCGGTGCGTCGATAAAGGCCGGGAGCGATTCGTCGTACCAAGGCTCCTTGGGGAAGAGTTTGGAGAACACAGACTGGCGAGGAATGACATAGTCCGGGTACGAGGACTTGTAAATGCGAACAGAGGGCATGGTGGGAATGAAGAGAGGGACGAGGATATTTTTACATGGCCTGACGTGGCTGATAACCGGAGAAGACTGATGGTTGACGACTTCGGCGTTCTCGCCACACGGACAGGGACATCAGGGTCTGGTTGCCACCTGATTGCCACCCATCAAACTCTAACTGTGCAAACTAATCACTCGGTCGAGGATGAGTGGTGATTCAAACCGATGATCTTCCAGGAGTGTAAGTAACATCAGCACTCGACGAACCTATAACCCCTAGCGTTTTGCTCACTAGCACCAGGGTGGACCACTCGTACATAAACAATGAATCCACGCAGTCATGTCATCTTTCACAAGCCGAAGGGAGGCACTGGCTCGACGGCTTCACGCGTGCCGGATGATAAAGCGTTGCACTCTCACGACCCGAGACAACCCACCGAACAAAATACTCAATGCAATCCATCCGCACAAATCCTCTTCACGACCCCGGAAAAAGTTTCAAATTGATGTGGTATTGTGTTATTCCTCGAAATACCCGGAAATAACAAGTTTATGAAAGATCTCAATAACACTCATCTTATCTAAATCCATCTACAACTTGGCCTTGACACCCGCTTCCGCCACCTCCTTCTTGGCCAAATCTCGGAGCTGCCTTCGCAAAATCTTCCCAGCCGCACTCTTCGGGATTGCTTCAATGACTACTACACCTATTACCCCATGCATCAACATACGGCTCTCTGAACCGGGAATGGAGACTTACCGCCACGCAAGAATTTATGCTTCGCGACCTTGCCCTGAATCCAGGTCTGAACCTCTTTCGCAAACGCGTCCCGTTCGGATTTGGAAAGAGATGCATAGCCCCTTCGGTGCACGACGTAGGCCCTGGTGGCGCCATCGTGTCCGGATATTAAGGAGATAAGAGTGGCGAGGGTTGGCGCGGGGACGATCGGCGATGCGGGGTAATCGGCCCGTTAGACTTTGTGCGGGGTTATAAATAGAAAACCTACCGCGGGAGCTCGGTCGCTTGTTCCTCGGAATGGACACCAATGACACCGGCGTCGATGATATCAGGGTGAGTGAGTAGGACATTTTCTAGGTCGGCCGGCGGTACTAACCAAGCAAAATGATTAGTGTAATCTAAAAGTTAAAAAGAGGACCTGGACGTACCTTGGAAACCCTTGTACTTGATAAGCTCTTTCAATCGATCGACGATGGTAAAGAACCCGTCCTTATCCCTGACGGCAATATCCCCCGTCTTGAACCACCCATCAGGTGTAATCGAGTTCCGCGTCGCCGTCGGGTTATTCAAATACCCCCTACGACTCTTTAGACATTTCTCTCTCAATCATAACCTTCGACTCACTTCATAACCGACGCAGACCTCAACCAAAATTCGCCCGCCTCGCCCTCTTTCACATCTTCCCCATCTTCCCCAACCAACCGCGCCTCCATATTTGGCAACAGTTCACCCGCACTTCCCACTTTTTCATCCGCCCGTCCGATTGGCAACAACAAGCACGTCGGACTGGTCTCGGTCAACCCATAACCTTGTGGGACAAGCACGTTTGCGCCGCATTTCTGAAGACGGGTTTGTACACGCTCGATGAGTTCTGCACCGAGTGGTGCAGCGCCGGAAAAGAAGAATTTGAGCGACGAGAGGTCGTATTTATCTACAGCTGGGTGCGAGGCGAGCAGGACTAGTACCGGAGGGACAATCAGGGCGCAAGTGATTCTGTATTTTTGGATGTGGGAGCAAAAGTCTATCGGGTTGAATGGAGGCGAGATGACGACGGGGATGGCGAGTGTGAACTTGACCAAGGTAAATTTTACGTAAAGAGATGAGAAGATTGGGGCATACCGGGTAATGAAGGATCTTTGCAGCACCGTAGATATGATAAAAAGGCAAGATACCAAGCATGACGTCCTTGCCTGGGTACATCCCGGGGAATGCTGCCCTGCAGCACGTAAGGACCGTATTGAGATTGTTGTGTGTCGTCTAAGAATGCGTGTTACAAGCCGATTTGTCGATGGAACATCATAACTCACCTCGACGCCTTTGCTCAGACCGGTCGTACCAGAACTGTAACATAGATAGACCGTCTCGTCGGACAAATCCCCATCAAACCTTTCCTCTTCTTGCAGCTTTCCACCTTGCAGTAGCGAGTCAAGCTGGACAAACGATTCCATTCCCGCCGGCGCGTTCTCGCCAAAGTTCATCAAAACGACCTAGAGATCCGCCCTTATATGATCAACACCGCAAGCGAGATACGACGGCCGTCACACAAGGAGACTACTCACACGTTTCTTTGCCTCATTCACAGGCACGTTGAGCTCCTCGAACGCTTTGAACAACGTCTGCACCAGCGCAGGGTGGACAAACACGTATCCTGCACCCGAATCTTTGAGCTGGTGCGCCAGTTCGGGAGGGGTATAGGACGAATTTGCGAGTGTGCACTTGAGACCGGCTGCAACGCATCCGAAAAGTGTGATGGGCCACGAAATCGAGTTGGGGCTGTCCGCGAAATGAACTTCGATGAGCTTGACAACCAGAAATTCACAGTCGCATACCTAAAGACCATAACCGTATCCCCTCGTTTCGTGTTCAACACATTTCGTAGACTGTGCCCTAGGCACAAGGACAAATGTCGTACGTCTCCTCTCGAAAGTGTTCGTCCACTCGCAGCATCAATAAACGCAGGCAACGATTCGTCGTACCAGGGCTCTTTGGGGAAGAGTTTGGAGAACACAGATTGTCGAGGGACTACATAGTCTGGGTAGGAAGATTTGTAGATGCGAGGGGGGGGCATGGTGCGGAAGAGGAGGGAGAGCTGGAGGGCGTTGAGGGAGAGTCCTTTTATGGTTTGCTAAGGCGCCGGGTAGCATTGTACCCGAACTCCGGTCTATTTCAAATTGTGCCACCACGGCTGAAAGTTAAATTAACGCCTTTGGCACTCGTACCCCTCGTGGCATTCGTATTCCAAGAAGGCACGGAAGAGGAATACTTCAATATCTCCCAATAAAAGCAAAGCAAAGGCACCTTCATTTGAAGCCTCAAAGCGAAACCCCTATGTACACGACAAAACCAATGAGGAAATAGCTACCGAGAACCAAAGACAACAAAAGAGATTCAGTGAAAAAAAGAGATTTGAGATTATATCTTGAAAGCATAAATGGTATGATACCTCGCTGCAACAGCCACATCAGTCCGATTGATATCGTCCACCGCGCCTTGTACCAACTCTTTTGCCGAGACCGGGTCCATCCCAAACAGCTGACATGGTACTTCCATACTCCTCCACATGCTTTTCCACACCTGCCCAGCCAGTCTACCCAACGCTTTAGAGTACGCATCCTCGGGCCATTCGTTTGCGGGAAGCATATGCTTTTTGAACCGAATACTCCTGAACCCCACCCGCTTGCCGCTACCCCCACCCTGCAGCGCTAACCATATCTCGGAATCCGGAGAAAGCAAACCGGGCAAGTCGCGCCACAGGTAGGGGTTTACGCCTTGTTGAGAAAGCGCCTGGCGAACGAACCGAGATCCCGCGCTTAATCCTGGAAGCTTTTCGCCAGCCGGGAACTCGGGCTCCATCGCATCGAAGCCTTCGATCTCGGATTCGCTAAATAGGAAGAGTCCTCCGGGTTTAAGCACGCGATAAACTTCCCGGACGAGATCCTTTGAATTCCTGATCTACATTGACAGAGTAAGCGGGGGATCATTGTGGCGCTGAAAGACTAACGTGTGCTGTGGACTGGCGTATGTGGACCATGTCAAACGACGCATCCGGAACTGCGAACCCGTTGTACAAATCGTACACTTCAAAGTCGATGTTTGGTCGGGGAAAGTGAGATGTCAGAGGAACGTTATCGACGCTGAGAAAATCGACGTGTGGAAACTTTTGTGCCATTTCTTGAACCCTAGGTAATTTAGCAAAGCAACACGCGTTCACGCTTCGAGACGTACCAAGAGCCCTCGGCAGTGACCATATCAAGGACCTTTTTTCTCTCCGTTTCCCCCGGAGTAGGTGTCAAGACTTGCTCAACAGGTCCCCAGTAGTTGGATCGCAAGACCATTTTGAAGACCTTGTGATGATCCAGACAGCGCTGGATCTCTGCCGAGTCCTGAGGCAAATTTATAGCCACACCACCATCGGAGGGGAACATCCGGCCATGTATCTCTTGAAAATAATCTGCAGAAAATCGTGAAAATGTCGAACATTGGGTGACCTGACGCGTGGAAGATCTCACCGTGGATTTGCGAAGACGCCAAAGTCTCGGCACTACCGCTTGCCGTAGACGAACTCGAATACAACTCGGGGTCACTTGGCTCATCGTCCGAGTTGATATCGTTTATCAAGTACACCGGCACACCGTCCTGCTCTGTTGGTTCGTTGTGCATGGCGACGTGGTTGTCCGAGGCTTGGATAAATTTGAAAATTGGGGCGGCGATCGGGGATTCTAGCGGATAATCATCGCCCGTGACACGACCGACTGCTTTGCGCATAGAGCATCAGGAATCCTCATTTTCAAGTAGGAGACAATCATGCTAGACTAGATAAACGGGCTCTTCCCGCGTCACCAAGTCCAGTGTCGTAGAGGTTGACTGAAAACCATCGGTGAGGCGGTGACGTGCGGCTGAGTGTAGCCTAGCGCCATAGAATTATAAATACTGAGCCAGGAACCGAACACTCACCCTAACCAATAACAGAACGAACTGTCACAGCCTGGTATTTACTTTCCAAGTCATCGTGTGCCGTATCGAAGAACAAGAGGTGATGGGGGCACATATAATCTAAAAGAGCATGCACGGTCCGTTTTGCTGAAACTTTGAACCGTCCCTAACACATCGTTATGTGGGGTAGATGCATCCGGCTTTACCGGAGAATGGCGTTATTACAATGCTTATAAGGCTGATAGAGTACATGTACAGTCGCTGGTACACCCTACCACACCCGGTATTGAATCCAATATCCTCACCGACCTGCACCAGTTTATATCCGTGATGCATCTTTGGGTGCACCTGTGTCAACTCTACATTTTGAATCCTTGTAGCAATTCAACATCCTAAACACGGCTGAAATTCCAGATTACTAAACCGGCCGGACCAAGGTGTGAATTACAATATGCATGTATGCGTATCTACCAGGCAACTTTACTCCATTCCATGCTCCGCTACGTACATCTTGCATGCCCACGGTATACCGGAATGGACGACTGACACATTAATATCACAAATCCACCTTGGCTTTCTATAATACAATCGAAATAATAATACAACATCCGCAAAACCCGAACTCGTTTCTGAAATAAACCTAGGGGCCCTAATCCTATCTACCGTTACCCTTCCACAATCCTGGGCGAAACCTGAATGACGGCTTCCAAACACTCAATGTCTTCAGGACTGAACGCATCATTCGCCGGCATCCCTCCCCTGACAGGCAGAATTGGCGCCATCTCGATCTCGTATTCGGGAATGACCTCCACAACCCGTGCCCCCGCCGCTTTTTCTTCCAGCCTGTCGTCGTGTGAGTCTCCAATATCTTTCCCCAGCTCTGCAACCGTCGACGCGAAAAAGCGGGACAAGGAGGAGCTAAAAGTGGATGTGCCGCTTGGTTCGGATGTTCGATTGTCATGAGGTAAGGTGAATGTCTGGTCAATTTGGGATGTAAACACTCCGGGAGAGCAGATGGAATCGGAGCGGAGGTTGAGCTGAAGCCGCGAAATCATCATAACTACGACCAGCGACTCGAAATCAGAACTATTAGATTTCAGGTGGGAGCACAACTACTTACTCGTTATGATCTGGGAAAAGCTTGAACGGGACATTAGACTAGAACGTCACTCACTTGTAGATTGCATGTACTCACCTAGCACCGATCACCTTGAGATCTGGTGGGGCAAGCTAAATATAGAGGAGTCCACATTGAACCTCGGAATATCAGGTAAGGACTTTTGAACGTACGTAGTAAACCAAACAGTTTGACAGATTAGCGACTAGGATCACTGCAAAGTACAGCAGTCCATCACGTAAAATAATTTTGACCAATTCCTGTACGCTATGAGCTAGTTGGCTGAGAAATGTGCAGTGCTCCACTCACGATGTGGCCATGCTGCTGCTGTAGATATTTCAGTGTCTTGAAAATCGTCAACGCAGTTATAACAGTATCCATCGCGAGTGGCGCCAACCAAAACGCGGCTAAAGCGAGGTCCTCTCGGCTCAAACAATCAAACAGTGTGCGGAGCCACTAACCTAAATACTCCCCACGGCCGGTCATAATACAACCTAATTACCGGGTATGTTATCGTCCTGATATGGACCGACACTGAAACTACTAACCTACCAAGCCTTCCGGAAGCGGGATCCCTGAATAAAGGCCAGGATTAAACTTGAAATTTGGTGTGGGGTATATCTACTTACGATCGGAGTGGAGAATGGAGGTTGCCATAATGATTACTTGGCCACACCACATAGTAGCGAGGAGGGCGAGTACGTATTTGTTCCTCTGGTACAATGCTAAGACCCAATATTATCGGTCCTATGTCGCACAAATCATTTCGAAGGGACTAACCATACGTCCTGATCAGTTCGGTTAGTTGACTCCAGAATTTTGATCGGGGTGGATTCTCCGTACCTTAAAATCAAGACAACTTCATTACGGATTGCAAAGATTAGAACGGTGCAACAACCAGGTGAATGGGGCTTACTCTCTGCAACTATGGGGAGCAAAATATCAGCAATGAGCCACGAATTTGATGGCCAATCACCCTTACTTGCAACAGATACGAGGGTTGAGACCCCCGGGAATGGAATAAAACGCTGGCAACTTCGACAGGGCGTTGGTGCGTCGTATCGTACTGTGTACAAAGAACCTACATCTGATTGCATGGGCGATTAATGACATTGCGACGGCGGCCAGCCATAAACTTACTTGGTTCGTCCAGGAAGGGTCGTGAAACGCTTTACGCCCACACGGGTGAGAAAAACAAGACACTCAAGGTCAAGCCGGACGCACTCACATACAAGATTGACAATAAACTGAAGCTCGGTGAGGTACCGGTTTAGAGCAAACAACCAAGTCGCACCCGTCCACTCCCGCCGCCATATTCGGTCAACCTAAGTACGAACATAGTTTAATTGGGGGATTGGAAGGAAGGGTCGGGACGTACTTCGCCGGAAAATGTTAATACTACATGTTTGGTTTAGAGGCACGGTTTGCCAGCTCACTAGCAAAATACTATGACTTACCGTGATCATAGACAAGAATCACAAATGAAGCGAGCATGAAGTATTTTGCCGCCAATCTATCTCGGTTCGGTGAATCAGGCCAGCTCACGGCACAAGCATTGGCTACTCACAAATGGAATGCCGCTCGTGTAAGAATAAGGTCGACCATCGAGCCATTCTCCGTGTCCAACACCTCGGACATGCCGGCCGCTGAGGCGCTGCAACAACCAGCCCGTCGGTCAGCAAGCCAGCCGGCGCGATAATATGTAGTTCGTAAGTCTGTGAACACACGGCGGAGCGAGGTGGTCGTTAGAGTTGGCTTGTCCTACTGAACATTGCGGTTATCGCTGGAATCAGGGAACACGCAATGGTTGCCGGCCGGGGCCTGCTACCTTATATCAAATACATCTCGACCGTGACTTCATCAAACAGAGCCAAATAAACTCGGCTTCTTCTTGATCGTCAAATGCGCTTTCTATTTGGCCGGTGGATGAATAACCAGCCGGCGTGGTTAGAAACTAAAACATATACAACGCTCTGTAGCTTGGTGTTATTCAATTCTAGCTGCTTACATAGCCCCCAGGGTAAATCACAAATGCTAACTCGCCCTACCCATCGTCTACTACATTACAATCGCAGGCGAGACTTGGGTTGTGCCTTCGAGTCGCTCGGCTTCTTCTGGGGTGAAAAATCACATGCCTTGGACTCGGGCGCCGAGACGCGAGGAAAGCTGGCGGGCTGGTAAGCCGAATGTGATTACTAGGCATGATACGGGAGGTGGGTGGGAAAATAAAATGAAAGAGACCGTCAAGTACGTGCGAGCCAACGAGGGCGATGCGAGGGTTCCGATTTTGAAAGCTGTAGTGTCACGTGTTCACTGGGCAAGAGAGGTTCTGACGGCGCTTGCACGGTGGCCAAGACTTGTGTATGTCGTTCCTCCGCAGGCGCCAGCATTCAGTCTAGGGGGATTCAATTTTTTCCTCCGAGGAGTGCGACAAGGAAATAGGAATGATGAGTGTTTTCGCGAGAGTATTCAAGTAATTCGCTTCACGACTAAACAAGGGGGGGTTGGCGGGGAGAAAGCCGCAGCATTCACTGCAATAAGATAAGCTTGGCTGCATGCAAGCCTTACACATATGCTTCTGCTAGTTTCTTTTGACACAATGCCTCAGACTAATAGTAACTTTCTGCTAGTAACCAGAATTTTCAAGACTTACAATTCTCTTATTCGGCAACTCCCCGCGGGAAAAGTTTCATTCCTGGTCCTGCATTAATGGTCTTTTTTTTCAAATTCTCCCATTGTTATCGGTTTCATTTTTTAAGTCCCGCCCTGCTGGGCTTCTATTAGGCGATTTGCTTAGGACAACGCGAAGGAAGGGCACTGTAAGTCTTGAAAATTCTGGCTACTTGGAACTGCAGGACTAGTTTAAGATTTTGGTCAGGAGAAACTAAGCGAAAGCCTGTGGACAAGACTTGCATATACCCAACTTTAGCCTATTGCTTGTCCCTCAGCAAACGCTGTCGCATTCTCTTAGCTAGGATCACCTTGTTTAGCCATGTGGTACATTGTATGGGAACACTCAAGAAAGCCCTTATTCCCTTCCTACCCCCTGTCACTCTTCTTGGGCAAAATCCCGAATCCCCCAAGGGTCATGTTCAATCACGGGCAGAGACGGCGGGCCGGATCAACTTACTACGTTTGCCTTCAATCACATGCCTCTGGCACTTTCTGGAGTGAACAAAGCTCCCCGGATTCTTCGTTTGTGGACTTGGCAAGTGTGACTGAGACCCGACCGGCAAGGTGTCATCTGCCAACCTCCACGGGAGAAGGGCCGACCCGCCAAGGCTCGGGGACAACGGCATGTTTTCCGGTTCTTTTTTCTGAATTTCTCTTTCATCTCTGAGTTCTGCCCCCTGGTTCAAGGTCTAGGCTTCCTCTGAGTCGAGAGTCTCTAGCGCTCCGTCTCGGGGCGGGTATGTAACCGGGGTTCAAGGGGATCACATCGGAGGTAACAGAGGCTTGTACCCGGCATCCTGGGGGTTATTGCATATAGTGAATACACGAGCTCGTGAGGATTCCCAAGGCTGGGCGAGGGTCGTACAGAAAGTTTTGCTGGTAACTGCGGTGCGCTCATGGACAATTTTCTGCGCTTGGGTCTCTAGTATAATGAGTTGGTGTGGCATGGCAAACCGATTGAAGGTCAAGTATCTACGTCATATGCTCCTGCAAACGGGAGGTGTCGGATGGAGTAGAAATGCACAACTGGTAAACGAACTATTTTTGGCGAAAATTTCATGTCCACCCTCGCAAAAAAATTTCTTGCAGATGTTTCAACGGGTAATTGCAGTGCCTAGGTTCGGAGCTAGCCTCTCCAACGTTCGATTTAGGGTTGTGACCTCACCCACCTTTTCTGAACGTGAGCCGGAGCGTAAACGTGATTGGCGGCCACTTTTGTGCTTCGCCGGCGATGATGGTACTGCCAGGGACTGGCTATGGGGTCATTGCGCCGTCTCATTTTTGCCTTGGGTCTCGCCACTCCAGGCACAGCCCCCAACGAAGGTATTTAAACGGCAGGCTCGCCGGATATTTCGACAGTACAACCACACTACTAGATTCGTATATTCAGCGATAGTATATTCTCCTCAACAATGCTCGCATCTACTTCGACTCTTACTACTATTCTGTTCGCCCTCGCGACCGTTGCGTCTGGCGCACCTACTATGAATCGTTCCCTGAAGGATCAGGCTTACTCTCCCAGCGGCTGGCACTCCAGGGCAACACCCCTCCACGATGGCTCTGCATACGATGTAGAAAAATCGAACGTTGTATTCGGTATGACTCGCAGTACACGGCTCGAGCCCGAGGGTAAGTGCAGGCCACTCTACGTGCAACGAAAGATATTGATGAACCCCATAGGGTTCACCGTCCTATTTTTGAAGCCGAACGTGGCGATCGATGCCACGGGTCGCGTCTTGGAAGTTAGGGACCGAGACTTCTCGGCGCTTGCCACCCTTGCGGCTGAAACTACGGGCCTGCCTGACACTGGCGCGTTCCGTAATATGTGGAGGTAGGCCAAACTACGTCATATCTCCCACAAATTTTCTGATTTTTGATGCTTCGAATCACCTAGCGTGAAGCAGAAGCATTCGGATTGGCCCATTGACGGACTCAATGTCGTTACGTCCAGCGGGACGTACACCGTTAGCGTCTATGGTCACGATGGCGTGACAACGACCCTCGATCCTCCTGTTGGCAATATCACAGACCTTCCACCTTCCCTCAACAAAATGTTTACCCTAGGTAAGGAAGGGCGATCTGGATATGTTAGAGGGGAGGGCGACGTTGCAATGATCTCCAAGGCAAAGGCGGCTCTGGAGACTGAATAATAGTGGCCATATGTCTCGTATATTTACCTAAATGCTTAGAATAATCATCACTTAAACTACTCATGAGGGAATGATAGGAATGAATTATTATACAGACCCGTATAGAGTCGACAACACTGCCAGTTCCAACCAACTGAGCATTTTGCTAACCTCCGAGAATGACAAAAGTTAGACGACCTGACTTCTTCACATTGTTGCTTATCTGATTTGCGAGGTCCGCGGTTCGTTATACCTGACTATATGCCCTGCCTGCAGGAGAGTTCCCGCAGAACCAGAGATATGGGTCTGGTTACCCCGTTACAGCTGCCCTCGTGGCCGGCGGGCCCCGTACCGGCCGGGTAGGTGTCTTGCAGGTATATCCACTATGTCGCTAAAACAGAAAAGCTGTTAGCAGAACTCATATATACTCTTACTCTCGTTTTCGATAGAATTAGCCCTTTGGGGCTGCACCATCTTGCTGGTTTTCCTTTTGGTTTGCGGATGTTAATCGGTGCTAGGGAGGGTACTCAGGTTCTTCGTGTGTGAAGCACTGCGAGAGTCATTCTCGACCAATAGATATTGACGTTTCTCTTGCACTTTGCCCAAGAGTGCCTACCTGATCTAGCATAACCGTGGGTGTTAGTCACATGACCCTCCGCTCCTTCGGAGCTGCTCAAGCAGAATCCGATTTTCTACTTAGCCCGGAGTAGAGCCGGTAGCCGGTAGCCGGGTAGCGCGCCCCCGGCTTAGGTAGAACCCCCAGGGCTCTAACTAGCGCACAACAGCTAGCCTCTCCCCCTTAGGGAGAGGCGCATATAAGAGATACGCTGAGCCCCGGCGGGGGTGGGGACCACGCACGGGACCTGCACGCGAGTGCGTGCGATGTGGATGAGAATAGCAAAAAGCATGCATTCAATGCAATGTAAAATACTCGGTAAAACGTATGAAAGGGAGCACAAAACTCGAGCGCGCGTGCGTACATACGAAACATTGGCAGTAGAAGTTACGAGCTGCACGCGGGGGATCAAAGGCGGCCGTCGAGACAAAACCAACAGGAACAAGTGCGAACGGCACAGAAACAATGGGGCTGCGGGGATGGTGAGGCGTGGGAGTAGTGCATCCGTACGCGTGCAAGTAAAGGGGGGTATCGAACCAAGAAACACGAGAATAGCCTACTGGGCGACGGCGCTCCCACAGCAATATTACTTTCTCTTCCCATTCTTTGAGGCGGTGGGACCGCGCGAGTGCACGCAGCAGGGCCCGACGGGAGACCCATCGGACCTCCCACCGAGGCGGACGGGTGGGGAGTTGGACGTGTGCATCGTAACCGGTGGCTTGTGCAAACGGTCAGGCGTCGGGGCCCACACGCTGGTGTGGTTGCAGCCGTGCGACGCGTCCGACTTGAAGCGAGATTCTGGGAGGGTAGGTGACGGTGTCAGGCCTGGGGTAGGAACGGCCGAGAGAGGAGGAGCCTGACCGGTGACGGGCTGGGTTGGCTCTCATGGAGTTCGGCCAAGTTCGTCTCCCAGGGGCCTAGGCAGGCGCGCGTGCAAGGGCAAAGGCGGTCCGTAAAGCGAGCGTATGCTGTCGGCGTAGACTCCGTAAGCGACACGTTGCGCGTGCTGGAAAAAACGGCTTACGATAAATAACAGTTTTTTTCGGGCTTTTCTTTTTTCTCCGTCACCGACATTCACGCAGCGAGCACTGGAGGGGACATAGTCAGTAATGGAAGGCTAAAAGAAAAAAAAATGGGGAGTACTCACGAGAACTCCCTGGTAAGTCGCGGTCTAGGTCCGCGCCCCAGGGAGGCCCAAGCAAGGAGCGGTGCCCATGCCCATGCCGGGACGCGCCCGCCAGCACGTCGCGCCGAGGGGTTCGAACGGGGCAGGGGTAGAGTGCGGTGGTTGGGTTGAGGCTCGCTGACGTGGCGTGACATGGTTGAACCGACCAGAATGGTCAGCAAGCGCCGAATCAAACGCCACCGGGCTTGGCGGGACAGGGGCACAAGGGCAGGGGTGCAGGCTTGCTGACGTGGCTTGACCGGGTTCAGTGGTTGGTCAGCAAGGCTGGACGTGCTTTGGTGGATCGCTGAGTTAGCGGCTATATCTCGGGGCCACAGTGAAAAGATAACATATATTCGGACACATGCAAGTACACGGTGCAACACAAACAGCGGTGCCGGTGAAAGGATCTGAGCAGGCAAAGACGGCGCCTCCATCAAGAGACTTGTTCTAAACACGAGCAGCGACATTTAGCACTGCTTATCGATACGTGCGCGCACTTACCAGGCCGTATCACAACATATCTGGGTAATCGCCCCAACGCTCGACCGAAAAGGTAAGGGGCTGGTCCACGCTCTCCCTTAAGCGGCTCTCAAGGGCGCGCTGGTAATTGAGTGCCTCAAGCTGCTCGGAGGGCCATTGAGTGCCACTCCCATGCACAATAATGACGAACTAACGTACCTTGAATGAGACGCTGCCCTGAGATTTGTCGTGCGCGTCAGCATGCTCGACTTGCTCGACAGCTTGCTGAGGCTGGACTGGGACCTGGGGCGTGAAACCGCCCAGAGTCAGAATAGATAGGAGGCCGGATAGGGGGTCGCTAGCGTTGAGTGGGCTATCAGGGATGTGGGATGGAGCGCTTTGGATTTGAACTTGTTGATTCCCGACGTGTTCGTTAGGTGCGAACAAACCGAATGTCTGAGCCCGGGGCCCAGCGTGGGCGTTGTGGTGGGCGGACACCTGAAAATTCATGGAGAGAGACTCAGCAAGAAACAGCGTTGTTCGCACGTGAACAGACGGGAGCGCCAGCGTGGCACATGACCAGGGTCTAGCCTCGCGCTCAGGACATAGCGAGAATCGGGGCAGGCGAAGTGAGACCAAAAATGAGCATAAATATGGCAAGGACACTGGAGCAGGTACCGAGGGATGGGGGGAATTCGAACCGCCTCCGGCGCCACTGGACTCGGGCCGCCGCGCGTGTGAACTGGCTGCCTTCGGGCGGATTAAAAATGGAGTCAACAGTATATTTAGTACGTGCGCGTGTAAAATACTTGACGGATGGAATAAAACGGGCAGGAGGCTCGGGTGCGCGCGTGTGCAGGACGGGACACGTGCGAGCAAACATACAGGATCGAGACCGCGGAAGAGCAAGATGAGCGCAAACAAGGAGAAAACATTGGAACACACAAGTGTGCGCAAAGGCAATCAAGAAAAAACAATCGAGCTGAGAGCGGCAAGAGATAAGTGAAGGAGAGGAGCACCCGGCGTTGCAGCCTCCCCGGGAGCGCAATCACCTTCAGCATGCAGAACACTGGATGCAAGTGTTACACCCTAGCGTAATGCGTCAGCGGTTTCTTCATTCCAGTGCGGCTAATTGGTGCGTACCGTATTAACAAATGATCTGGGGATAAACTGGACAAGTTAATGGCGCACAAGCCGCAAGAGACGTTGACGCGTAGTCGGTCGTGTACGCCACCAGTGCTGCACATAATCGAAAAAATTATGGTTATAATAGTGGTTTAGCCAAAAATGTTTGCTGATGGCGAACAGGTCGGTGCGCGAGGTAAGTTGGAGCTCACGGTCGAGCCGGTGGAATTTGGGAGAGAGATGGCAGGCCATAACGATGTCGGTCACAGGTACAACCAAAACACGACGCCGGCCGCGACTATCAAAATCGGGTTGAGTAGAGTGCATCTTTGAGAATGGTGATACCGAGGCGTCGAACGATGTAAATACTTCTAGGTACGCGAGTTGGCCGGAGTAGTAACGTTGGAGGTGGCCGGGAAGCTTGAAAATTGCACGTACGCGACCAGCGCGATAGCCTACAACGCATGGGTGACAGGGAAAAGTCAGCGCACAAGCAGAATGGGATGACGGAGAAAGATGGAAAAAATGCTCACGCAGAACTCCGTGCTTTTCTTCGCCAGCGTCATCCAAGTGTGTCCCTGATAGCAGAGGATCTGTCAGTCACAGCAAAGACGAAAAAACGACGAGGGAAAAAATGACAGTGCTTACGGAACTGGTTTGGTCGTTCCAGATACAAGGCCGTATCCCAAACGGCCTCCTTCCGAATGCGGCCGCCGGTGCCGAGGACAAGCGCGCCTGCGCGCACGACGTCGCGCCGAGGGGGTTCCAGTGGGGCAAAGGGAAGAGGTTTGTGGTGGAGGTAGAGACGGTGCCAGACGTTGATACGGTTTCTCTCGGACAGCATGACGTCATACTCGGGGACACCGAGCCGCTTAGTCATGAACGTCTTAATTGCAGTCATCAAGTCTTTAGCGCCGTGAGTCTTCACAACGTCCTTTATCAGCATATTTGGCTTGGTTGGGCTCGCGGCCATGTGGCGCCTAGGGTTCGGGTAGGAGACGGGCTGTACTTCGGCCAAGTCCGATTCGTCCACCTCGGTGTCGCTGTCCTCGCTCTCAAAGCCATCCTCGCTCGCCTCCTCGTCGCTCGCAGCCTCTTCGTCATCGTGCGTGTTTTCGCTTCTGTCTATCTCAATGATATCCTTGTCCTTGTCCTCGTCCTCGATGTCGGCCTCGGCCTGGTCCTCGATCCCCAGATATCGATTCATGTAAGTCCGTTGGATCTTTATCGCCTCCTGCCGCTGAATGTATTTCAGCATCTGCGGCATCGGCCTCACCTTATTTGACGCCCTCCAAGGTACCTTCGCATACTCGATATGCAGTCGCTCCGGCGCTTCAGTGTTGTACCCGTCCGGAGTGCCCAGCTCCCGAATGAAGTGGACGTAATGGCTAAGCATATGGAGTTTCGGTATGCGATTAAACCGTTGTTCTGACTGGTAAAACCCCTTCGCCACCAGTAACCCCTTCAACTCGTGGAACGTCTTCAAGTCTCGCTCTAGGTCCTCGATATCTTTGTCGGTCATACTCGACGCGTGCGCCCGGAAGATGAAGTCGACGATCGATCGTACGAGTTGAGCTAGCTCTGGTGTCAGGTCGCCAAAGACGATAGGTAAGATCTGAACGAGCATCTGTTTACTCTCACGCGCCGTCCACTGTTGTACCGAGGTGATGCCCTTCGCAAAATGCCTCATCCCTTCGGCCATCGGCATCGCCTGGAATCGCTCGTCCAACACGTTTGCGCCAACTAGGTGCTTCAACCACCGCACGAGATGAGACTTGAACACCCCTTGGTACAACTGATGGAGGAGATCGGGCGTGAAACACGTTGCGAGGTTAACGTGAGTGTGATCCCCCCACCACGGCCATACTGGCTTCAGGTTCAGCTCCCGTAGCTCACCCACGTCTCGCCGTACAAAGTATGACCGTATCGCGTCAAGAGTTTCATCGCGATCGCGCAGCGGCGCCTGGTGCGTATAGTCGCCCCTCTCGCTCCATTTCGCCGAGCAGACCGGGCAGCTCCCCTCTGACGTGCATGAATGCAGGTTCTGCTCGGGCCAGTCGGCCAGGTACGCAGCGATCCTCGGGTACACGCAGCGCAGACGACCATCGGGGCACCACATGTCGACACCCTCCTCAGACGCCTTGCGCAGCGGCTCCAACATCTTCTCCATCGCCCGGTGAACGAGATCGGCTTTGAGCCGTCGCCGCTCGGTATCGTCTTCAATGTCCTCGAACGCATCCACAGGCAGGAAACCTAGTAAAACCATCGCTCCTTCCGATCCCTTTCGCCGCGTTGCCTTGTCAATGTTCCCCACGGTCACATACACGGGGTACGCCTTCTGTCCGCCACACATGACCGCCAGACTGGTCTGATCTGTCGCAATGATCACGGGTGCGATCGTAGCCGCGCCCTTGCCTCGCATTTTTTCCTGTCCCGGGGGTCAATTTCTTTACCTAAGCCAGACTGAAATACTGACCTGTTCGCGCCACCACCAGTTTGCTGTGTATGCATCACTGTACACCCGTTGGTCTTTCTGCGGTGACAGATAATGCCTTTCCGGTGCGGTTCTGAACCCCTTCTCGAAGTTCTGGTTGGCGAATATGTCGCGTAGCGCCTGGATGATGTCCCGCGACACCATGTACTGAGGCTGATTATCGCGACCGTCGAAGATATCGATGTCGTACAACGAGAAATGAGGGCCGTGCAACAACGCGTCGACGTCCAAATACAAATGGTCAACGTTTGTCCAAGGTGTCTGCCCCCGATACTGTACAATTCCGGTGAGTACCCAGGCTCAATGCGTAAATTATATACCCACCAATGTACTCCTCAGGTGCCATTCTTTTGCCGCGTCCGTCATACCTGTCGTCATCAACATATCTGCCGTCTCAAAATGCTTCGGGTCTCCCAAGTTTCCGCAAGCCCGCATATGCGCGTCCAAATCGAGTTCAGGAGCTCGCTCGTCCGATATAGGGGCGCCTGCCAGCGGGTCGGGGAAATCTTCAACATACAGCCCTTTCCAGCGACGCAGCCCCCCTCTCGCACGACGGCCAGAGTGTTTCCCTTTCCCCTTTTTGCGCTTGCGTTTACGCCTTGACGGCCCGGATGCCGGGTTGGCGCCAGCGCCCGGTGCTTGAGGAATTGGGTGCGCACGCAGTTGTTGTGCCTTGGAGCCGGCCACCAGTGGACTTGAAGTGACGGGTGCACGGGGTTCTAGTATCGTCGGCGCCTGCACATCTGGGACCGTCTCCAAAGTTACTTTGTAGCGCTGGTGAGTCTGTTGCGCCTTGGCGGCGACGGGGGCTGATGGGCTAGGCGCGCAGGGTTCCACTATCGTCGGTGCGCCCTCGCCTGCGGAAGTTCTCGCTGAGACCCGGCGGCGCTTATGGACTCGCACCTGTTCTGCTGGCTCGGGTGCCGGCTGGACTGGCTCGGGCGCTGGTCGGACCGGCTCAAACCCTTCGGACTGGCCCGCTCGCTCCCCCACGCCGATGGCGCTAGTCTGTTCTGCTCGCCGTTGCGCCACTCGCTTGTGCCGTTCCTCTTGAACCTTCGCCTGCTCAGCTGCTCGGCACACTGGTGTAGCTGCAATGTGGCGCTCCAGTGTTGATGTGACGGGGACAATGTCCAGACAGTGGCTGCACCGCTCCAGGTGCGCAGTTCGTTTAGTGAATGCCGACGAGTTGCTTGCCACTGACACCAGTACTTTAGACGAGGAAGGAAGATCATTTTGCGCTGCGCGCAATCGCAAGACATTCGAAGGGGGCATGAGGGCTGGGTTGAGTGGGGTACGGGGAGGGAAGTTCACGAGCGTAAATTTAGTCTTCAATCTCTGTAAGTCGGGCTCTCCCAAGCTGTGCTATATTCTTACTAAACTCCGTGCTAGATTTTTTCATGTCCTGCCTTCCAGTTGCGCCTGGCCTACATGTTACCATTGACCATAACATGAAACTTGATTTTTGCATCCGCTGTGGGGTTGTTCGCGCAAGCGCCATCAGCCGCTAATTAAGTTTGGTCCATCAATCAAACCCGCCACCTTCGACGCGAATCGGCGCGATTGTCATCGAATTTGACCAATCGAAATCCCGCTGACTTTCAGTTATTGGGACTTGGTACGTCCTCGGGCTATCTTTAGTCCCGGCCTGCCTGTGCCAGCTTTGCCGATACGTGTGCGTTTTGACCTGCTCTCCGCACTGACTCATGCGGCATATTCGGCGTCTGATGCCCGGCTGGTACTTTTGCCTATGTTCATACCCGCAATGAGCAATCGCGTCTTAATGTTTCTGGTGCGTCAATTGTCAAATTTATCCTCGCGAGATCACATGTATTCACCCCTTTATGGTAGGCTCGGCAGCATCACGCGCACGCTACGGGCTTATGCCCGGTGCCCCGAGCACGAGTCATACTCCCGCCCGCACACCCGCAGTCACCCCACCGTTGCTGTGTGCGTGTTTCCAAATTATTCACCCTGGAGCCCCTATTGTTGACCCACCCCACGCTACGCCTCCGGCTCAATCTCCGACTAACTCGACACCCCATCTCAATGCTAGCATATCGGGCAAAGGCAGTTCCCCAGGCAGTCTGAGGCTGGGTGCCATGGCGTGGGCTCGTGCTAGGCGTTACGGAACGTGTCGGGTGCCGTAGTCTGCGAGCATCCACTTTAATGATAACGTCTTTTTTCACATTGTGCTGTACGTGCTGGCTAACCAGCACTGCACAGTTTGCTGACAGGTGCCGTATTTTTTAATATTTTGTCATCTGCGTTTGGTTGGTCGCCCATTAGCGCCCAGCGCTTCATCCCTCACCCATCCTCACAATTCGAACCACACCACCCCGTGAGTGTTACTATCCTCTGAACTCACACCTTTTCTAATCCGTGCCTCCGCTTCTACCCATTCCCCACCAGCTCTCTCGTTTTCCGCCACCGCACTTGTCCTCACCCTTGTCTTGGTTGCGGTAGCACATGGTGTCCCCATATTCTTGTGGCTCGCAAAATAATTGCTTCGTAAGTACTAGCGTGCTACAAGTTAGCATAATACTAACCTTACTCGAGTTTTCACCTTGCCCACTCCACAGCTTGTCGCCTCGCCCATCGCCACACTTAGCCGAGCGGAAAACATGCTTGCCGAGTCCTTGGTCCGGCCTTTGATCGGTTTTGTTTCCTCTCGCTGCGGCCGACAATACTCGTGCCCAATTTGTGGTCGGGGTTTTTCTCACCGGACGAGACTGTGCTTAAGTCCCGCGCCACCGGTTGATCCTGCCCGTGCCGGGGCGCCGAGTCATGCGTTATTCCCCAGCTTTTAGGGTTTCATCTAGCTCTCGCTAGATACGCGCCAAACGTCAACAAACCGATCAACTTGGCCATCCACTATGCGCCGAAACCACAGAGGCCACATCCACGGACCTGTGCTAGCCATGCTCGCCTTGTCAGCTCGCGTACAAGTCGAGCGTGGCTTAGGTGAGCACGTATCCTATTCTTTTGTATTTAAGGGCCACTCTGCAGCTACTCACCTCCCCATCTCTTCGTTCCATCGCTCCTTTCGCGCCTACCCCCTCCACTACTTGTATGCTCTCATATGTCCACTAGTATCTACAAGACCGTCAAGCAACGTATCGCCGCCAAGCAGAGTAAGGCTCGTACCCCAACGCCTGAGCCAGCAACCGCATCGGTACGTCCACGCCTGTCGATAGCCAGCGACTAACATCCTACTTGTAGGGAGTCACGCCGGGTAATGCGCTATTCGACACACCCCCACGGCGTTCTCAATCGCCACGGCGTTCTCAATCGCCACGGCATTCCCGATCGCCACAGCGGTCCGGACGTCGTTCTCGGTCAACCCAGGGCTGGGAATGGTATAGTACGTGGGATATCCCTCGCTCTATTCACTCCCTACTAACTTTGTGACAGGCGCCGATTTGCACCAGCGACGTGTCCACGGCGAACGCTCTGTACGGGGCCGGCACCGTAAGGTGGCGCAACGAGCACGCTCCGCAAGCCGCAAGTCCAACGGCAACGGCACGGATGTACAAACCGACATCGATGAGCTCCAAACCGACGCCGACGAACATCAAACCAACGCCGACGAACTCTGGACAGACGTGGACGACACGGGCCGCACCCAAGATGACGCTATCGATGCTGACACGCAGGCCGATGCCGACAACCTCCCAACCGCCACCAACAACATCCCGGCCAAAGCCCCCGCGCAACGACGAGGCAGGAAACCGAAACCGAAGTCTATTACGATTTCGAAACCTCAACCCGAACGACCCCGAAACACTCGCAAACGCGACCGATCCCCAAGCCGTTCGCCCACACCAGGCTCCACCGATGCTGACCCCGCCGAACTCGATTTTGTTACAGGCAAGACACAAGGTATGTGAACAACTCGCACATATATGCACATTTTTCTTTCCTAATACATGATGCTAATACTCTTTCTCTAGCCGGCTCGCAATATACCTACGTCTACGAAACCGTCGACCACCCAACCCTCCTCCGGATTGCGGAGAAGAAGCTCGGCGAGAACATGGACGGACACTCTACCCAAGAGATACTCGAAAGGCTTCGAGTCGTCGCCGAAGCTAAAACGCCTGCCTTGGCAACTAAGAGGCACAATACTTCGGTTTGTGTTTATTTATTTTCATTTTCCTATACTAACATGTAATATCTAGATCGTCTTGTTATCGCCCGCGCCCATCGGCGTAGGAGGTGGCTGGCGGTACAGCCAGCTACCCTCCTCAGGTAAGGATTTCCCGCTTACTCTCCATCTAAATCGGCTAATATAATTCTTCCACAGCCCCGGCTGCCTCCAGCTCGCGTCCTACGGTGTCGCTCCCAACCAAGCGTGCCTCGGATGCCTCGGATGGGCCGGCACGTAAACGGGCGCGCGTAGACCAAGCCGAGAATACGGACACGGTGTCCGAGTCCGATGATGAGGTCATTACTCGTCCTCGCGTCCCCCTTGCCGCTGCCCCTATGGCGGACCCGCGCCACAGCCCACGACCTTCACGACCTCAACAGAGCCAAGGAACCCACGCCCCACCTCCGTCGCACGATTGTACTCCCGCCACCATCCTCCAAAGCCAATCACCCGCCCAGCCTTCGCGCTCCCACTTGCTAGGCAGCTCATTGTCCCACTACGGCAGCCCACTTCCACCGCTACCTCGCCTCTTTACTCCTATCCGCGGACCCGTGCATGCACGCCTTCGGGCTTCCGTGCTAGAACGTTTTGTCGACCGCATGGAGGCTGAGGCGAGGGAAGGCGAGATGGAAGACGAGGAGGTGGACGAGCTCGACACCTCAAACCCGTCTTGGCGCGTCCCAATTGGCGAACTCAACACGCTTGGCGAGCCTGGCGCCTCCAGTTTGGCTCAGCCCGGCCCAAGCCGCTCCGCTAATCGAAACCAGACGACATATGGCAGAACCCGGACTCACCTTCCTTCCAACCCCGATGCCCTCGCTGCCGCTGCCTCACCGCCAGCCCGACCCAACTCTCCATCAGCATCCCCCGAGGCACTGCTGGATATAGAGCGTGCGCGCGCCGCAATCGCGAAGGCACGCGAGGCAGTGGACGTGCTCTCGCGCATCCCGCCCACCTATCGCGCTGACAATCCACCTCAGTCACGCGTCGCTCGCTCACTTGTTGGCGCCGCTACCCACCCCGAGCCCGCCCCTCCTCGAAGGCCGCGCGAAAAAGAAAACCGCCGCCTCGACCCCGTTTCAGCCGCTCGCCAAGACATGGTGGCGTTTAACAATGAGGTCGCACGAGGAAACACCGAATCGTTTGTGCAAAGCGTCGTGCGCCAGGGGAGGCGACTAGAACACGAGCGCTCTGGTCGCTGTGGCCCGATCCACCGCCCTCTCCACGAGCTACTGGATGATGACGAGGAATTGCTTGCGGAGGCAGAGGCTCGCGCATACAAGCGGGCTATGGTGAGTGCTCTTTGTTTCCCTTGAATCTAAAACTTTAATATATACTGACTGATTAGGTGTCCCCGCCTCCCCGCCGCCGCCACCGCCGCCGCAATCGTAAACAAAAGCCGCTCGCACGTGATTTCTCGGGCGTGCGACGCCAGGTCCTTGTTCTTGCGAAAATCCATCTATTTGCGTTTGCCCTCGCAGAGGGGATCTACCAGACGCGGCTGACGTTCATGGAGTGGGCAGAGGAAATCCATTACCAAACATGGATGATGCTTCTCCCGAAGGTAAAATACGAGGCGCCGTCGCAGGCTGAGCTCGAAATCGTACGTTTTCATGTCATATTCTCACGTGTATGCGCTGACAAATCCTGCTAGATGGTCAACTACCTAGCCACGCTTCGAGGGAAGGTCAAGGACCGCCTCCGCCCACTAGCCGCATTCATCCACGACTTTCAGCATTGCGTAGAAACACAGCAAGATATCCAGGATAATCTTGATATATTCAACTTGGTCTATCCTAACAGCTTCCACTGCACGGTAAGTCCCGTTTTCTATCGTTTTTATTTGATTCCGTTGGTTATTAACCAGGTATTCTTGGTTACAGCAATATTCCCCACGCGAAGGTCATTACGAGAGTCCACATATCGCTCGCTTCATCGCCGCTGCCCTGTTTTACGCCCCCAGCTCCGTTGGTGTTCAGTTTCCTGATTATTTCAAGCGGATACCGCTCACAGTCGTGGCGTTTGTTCTTGCCGTGGTATGTCCGTTTGCTTTGTCCGCCAGAGTATTACTTACCACTTCACAGTGGCAATTTTGCCTTGAGGAGTGGTCGAACGGCTGGTATGAGAGCCGTGACCTTGGCGCCTCATTTATGCTCGACAAATATGAGGCGCATTTGGCTGGGCTCAAGGATCTGGAGGAGGTCGCTCCCGAGCGCATGGAAGAGCTGCAGAAACAGTGGGCAAAATACGCTAAGTGAGTAACTTATCCTCTTATTGCTTTATGACTAACGTGATTCCGGATATGTAGGGCCTATTCTGGTGCATCCTTTGTTTGCCGGCGTGGTGGCCAGGCTGCTACGCTGCGCTCGGAGTTGCGGCCGGACACCCCACGCATAGCACGCGAGCGCAGCGTGAACTTGGATCTCGAGAACCTGGATCTCGAGGAGCTCGATCAGCGGTTGGTTGAGGCTGCGCACCTAGCGAGCCTCAAGCACAACGTGAACAAGAAGGGGCGTTCATCGAACTCACGTGCACCACTCGCCGGCAGGAGCAGTGACCAGGCTGCAACACAGCGCTCGGACTTGCGCACAGGCAGCAGGCGACCCGAACGTCCAGCACGTGAGTGCGACATGGATGTGGATTACGACGACTTTGACCCGCAGGAACTCGAGGCAGCGCGACTTGTGAGCCTTGAGCAACACGCGGCCAAGAGGGGTCTCCTTCTGGACTCACGCGCTAGGAGTCCAGTCGACAATGATGATCTCGGCAACCAGACGCCGCATACAGCCCGCTCACGTTCGCCAACGCCACCCGCTCCGCTTGTGTATAACGAGCATGGCTGTGTGACAGCCCGTTCGAAGGGGAAAGGCCGCGCTCGCTAGATATTTTACTCTGTCTTGTTTGATTTATCCCCGCTCTTGATACCAGTATTGTTTAGTTTATGTTTGTCTCGGTTTGTCCTGGCCCTGGCGGCCCTCGATATCCCTTGTTCTGTGTTTTTGAGTATGTATACATGCGCTCAATCTTCGTTTTGTCGAGTACTTTACACACGCTCGCTCGACACCGAATAGATACCTTTCGTTTTGTGTATTGGACCGGTCCGGGCTGGGCCGTTGAACCCACGTGATTTATTTGGCACATCGCTTTGGTGCACCGCCTATGCACGTGATTGGCTGGTTCCACGTCGCCGCCTCCACCTCGTTCTTGTGCGGCAAGAATAAGTGCGCGCCACCGTGCGTGCCTTTGGCACTCGGCGGAAGCTTTGCCCCAGAACGCACAGTCGCAAAGGTTGGTTTTTCGTTGCGTCTTTTTTGTTTAATGTTTGCTAACTTGGCATCCACTCAAAGGATACCGGGCAGGATCATCGCGCCCTTACCGAACCTTTACTACTACTCTTTGCGCTGCGCCTACGCCGTAACGTCATTCCTTCCTGCCCAGATTCACTCCAATCAATCGTTCTCAATTACCCTGCTCGCTTGACGTTTGCCATGTCCCCTGCGTTTGCTATTTGCGCATGCATCCACTGCAGCGCCCAGGAGAGCGCGACCTCGTCCGCAGCCCCGGCCCCTTCGTCTCGCGCATAGCCAGCATCGGCTGCCCCCAGCGTAATCCAAGTGGTGAGCCAAATATGCTTTCTTCTTCCCTGAGCGTCCTTCTGACACTTCCCAACGGGAAACCTAGCTCAACCTTGGCCGGTTCCGCGCGCACCTCGTCGTCCAAGCAGTCCAAACCTAAGAAGAAGAGGTGTAGATTTTGGGCCTCCCTCAAGGCCACACCATCGGCACACCCCATCGACGAGGACACGGTGATCAATCAGCCGGCTGCCGTCTCTTCAGCGGGGCGCGAAAAGGACCAACCTTCACCCTCAGTAGTTTCTGAGAAACCGGCGGTTGCACCCAGGGAGTCTCACTCCGCGGATCCCACAACTGGCACAACCGCCGTACCTAAGCAACATCGGCCCGCCATCGCTCTTTCTGCCCCCGTTCCCGCCCCCGTCTCGGTGTCTCCATCAACCGAGCCCGAAGAGGTTATACCTCCCAGTCCCAAGCCGCAGCTACTTTCGCAGGAGGAATCTGAGGGCATGCATTCCGGATCCGTCCAAACCAAGAAGAAAAGAAACATGGGTTTTGGGCCGCCCCAGGAAGACCAGCACCGGGCCGGCTTTGCGCTCTCAACTGCCTTCGCCCAGGCTTGGCGCCAGTACTTGTTCTCCGCCCGTGTCTCCCGATCAGATTCACCGGACACTTACAAACCGCGACCACAACCGCAGGTGCCCCGCTCACGCCTTCCCCCCGTCGCTCTCGGCTCATTTGTTTCTCTTGCTTCAATGTTCTCGCCTTGTCCGTACTCGTCTCGCCCTTCCATAGTCTCGGTCCTGTATTTTTGCTCGCACTTGTCCCGTTCCGTACGCGCACGCTCGTCTCCTGCCTGCTTTTACTCCTCGTCGGGTATGTTACATGTGCACACTTCGTACCATAATACACGCTTACTCCATTTTTAACCCACCCGGGTACACCCGGTTCAAGCGCCCGTTGGGCCGCGTCCGATTGTTTGGTCTGGCGCTTGCTGACCAATCTGGTCGCCAAAGCAGGTCACGCCACGTCACCAAGGCTCAACCCGACCACCGCCCTCCGCCCTCCGCCCCTGCCCCCGCGCCATTCAAACCCCTCAGCGCGACATCGTGCGCGCTGGTGGGCGCGTCCCCGGCACGGGCATCGGCGGCCGCTCTTTGCTTGGGCCTCCTTGGGGCGCGGACCTAGACCGTGAACTACCACGGAGTCCTCGTAAGTCCCCCCCAGTTTTCCTGTTTATTATCCCGTTACTGACACCACTCCCTCCCAGTGCTCATTGCGTGGAGGTCGGTGCAGGAGAAAAAAGAAAACCCCACAAAAAAACAATTATTTATCGTAAGTCCCATTTTTTCAGCACGGACAACATGTCGCTTACGGTGTCTGCGCCGACAGCACACGCTCGCTTTACGGACCATCTTAGCCTTTGCACGCACACCTGCTCGAGTCCCAGGGAGCCCAATGTCGAGCCCCCGCGAGAGAGCCGAGCCGCCACCGACCCAACTCGCCCTCTCTCGACCGTCTCTACCGGGTTCGACGCCGCCAATCGCCCTCCCCCAAGATCCCGCTTTCGAGTACGGCACATCGCATAGCCGCAATCACTCCGGCGCGTGGGCCCTGACGCCTGAACGGTTGTGCGAGCCGTGAGTCACAAAGCCCGCGATCCAGCTGTCCACTTGCCCGCCTTGGCACAAGGCCTGGTGGGACCCGTGTCGGAGCCCGCCATGCGCACTCGTGCGGCCTTCTTGCGTGCACACACATGCACTAACCTCCGCGCCTCGCTATTCTCGCAGCCCTGATTGATCATGCACCACCCTGGTTCTTGTTAGTCCTCGCCTCGATGCGCATATTTGGTTTCCTGTGTGCCGCTTGTAACCTGTTCTATCAGGCTTTCATATGTATGCACGCGTGTTCAAGTTCTGTGCCTCACATATTGCCGAGTATTTTACAAACGTATTGAACACACGTTTTTCTTGTTCTCATCCACGTCAAACGTGCTTACACGCACGGGTTCCGTACATGCTCCCTGCCCTCACCGGTAGCTTGGGGTTTTTTCCTCTTATGTGAGCCTCTCCTTAAGGGGGAGAGGCCAGACCTCGCGTGCTAGTTAGAACCCCAGGGGTTCTACCTAAGCCGGGGGCGCGCTACCCGGCTACCCGCTACCGGTTCTACTCCGCGCTAAGTAGAAAATCGGATTCTGCTTGAGTGGCCTGCCACCATCCTCGGTGGCTGGTTGTCCATTCCTTCCGGAGGATGCTGTTTGAAAACTCTAGCAGCTGGTAAACTCAATACTGAGCCACTCGCACCATATCTTTTCTATGAGCTGAGACAACATTTAACCTTGATGCTTTCGCTTGTCCACCTGGAGGGTTATGTTCGAGTCTGGTTTGTAACTCGTTGGTGGTCTTGGCGTGTTCATGGAGCGGCTTTTGCTCACCCACACGGTTCTGATTCCATATTCCCGAAAACAGGTTGGCTCGCATGACGGACAACGTGGCAATGGCTCTTCCCCCAACGGCCACCCCTCGGTTGCCCCAAACCGCGTCGTGTTCTTATTCTCATTATCAAAGCCGAATCATTTATACCCTTAAGTCTCGCTCATATACTAACCTGTCCCCTACCCGAAAAGGGATACAACTTGCTGCTATTCTGACCAGAACAGCTCTTGGGCGAACTTGCCACTCTAAGGTCTCCGCTGTCTACTCTATATACACGGTTGTTGCTGCCTCTGGGGTCACTCCTCGAGCTTGTTACATCAAGTGCTAATCATCCCTACCGAGCGTTCAATCGACGAGACTAGGGCCATTGGGTTTGCTTTATGAGAGTCCTTCCGGCGCCAACACTGACTACGTGGGTGGTAAACTGGCTAGATGAGTCGTGTAAGGCGATGCTGTAGCCCGGTGTGGCCGGTGTCCTATCAAATGGACTATAAATACTCCCTCTCTTGGATAGGTTGTGCTCGCCACTGGCGTAACTTTCTGCGCTTCACAACGCACACCGCTCAGCGATAAGGCGACTATCTGTCCTGCGATTTTGAAAGATAGATGAACATCGGCCAGCCACCTTGCTGCACTAATGGTTGAATTCTGGACAACAAGGGGGAATCTACGTCTCCTGTGACTGCAGCTACATCGGGTGCACTCAATTCAGCCGCTTCGGGAAGGGCATCTGAGGCTTTACTCGTTTCGCGAACGAATTTTTCAAAGCTAGGCCGAACGCATAGCCAATTGGCAATTCCGACGCTGATCCTCGCTTGGAATGTTTGAATGGATTCTCTGTTACAGTAAGTCCCTTACGCTGCGCATGTTATCGGTGTAATTGGATAGGCCCTATATATCAATACACCAGGCGAAGTATACTCGCGATGCTACAAGGGTTTATGTTTAATAAGGAAATCTAACGAATCACACAATCCTTGACACAGATCAGACATACACGTAACTATCCTCGGGTACTATGTGCGAAAACCACGACAGATTCCGCAGAGCCGCTTCCTGGTACGCCCTCCAGCTGATCATCATCCTGTTGGTGCCCAACTTGACCATTGGGTGACCCACGTCCATCCTCGCTTTGTCCTCCGAGTAATTCAACTGGAACCAGTCCGGACGAACCCGGCCACGATGTTCCCAGTGTTTTGCGAAATGTCGTTCGTGTGCCGCGGCAAACAACTGTTTTTCGAAGCAGACTCCGATAAGATTGGATTTGGATTTAGAATGAACGGGAAGTCGCTCGAGCCAGGGAATGAAGTCGAGGAAGAGATTGCTGAGTATCAGACCTAGGACATTTGTGCGAGTAAACTAACGGCACGGGATAAGTACATTAGAGGCGGAATATAAAATTGGCACTCACAGCCCATTCTGGCCAGTCTATGTCGAGACATGCTGCAAGCTGCGCTACGGCGGCACGCATATCGCTCTTTTTCCATCCCTCCCGCGCCAAGGGGCATTTCAAGTACTGGTTGGTCATTCGAAGAGTGGCGGGATGAGGGACAGAAGCAAGAGCAGGGTGATGACGAATTGAGGTGATCTCGGTGTATTCCTGGAAGATAGCTTTGTTGCGGGCTCGAGTCTCTTTGGAGGTGGCAATGAGCTTGAGAGGGGATGTCATGATTGGCTGACGTTTGGTTGGCTAACTTGACACGAGGGTGTGAGCAGGCGGGAGGTGGTGGAAGTTAGGAAGAGGTCTGGAAAGAGGGCTGGCAGTTTATATACATTCGCGAGGACGCACTCATTGGACGAATCGTTTCAGCTCCGACGTCGATTACCAAATTGAGCAAGGTTAAGCGCCGGGTAGACCTAGCCAAATAAACGCAAGCATGGAAATTCGAATTTCGCAGAATAAACATTTGCCACGTGCTCCTGTGGCTTCATTCAACTTTTGGTGGAAATTAACGCCGCCGTACCTTGGAACGAAGTACAGTCATCCACCACGTGATGAATCGCCACCACCACGTGAATCAAATAAATGTTTGTGGCTACAACGATCGTGTAACTACTTTAGTTCTTGTTCAATCTTGCTTTTGTTCATTGTATAATTGCCGCTATGGTTATTAGGGTGGACACGAGCGCTTTGAAGGTGGTTTGAAGGCGCGGAAGGCGGAGCTGGATTTTGCCAAGCGCGAGAATCGACAGCCCCGATGGGTAAAACCGGTCAAAGCTCCGCCCACACGTCAGAATGTCAAAGCGTCGGATGACGGGGATCATGAGAGTAAATTTGAGGAAGATGCAGCAGGTAGGGAGTTGTTGGAGGACAAAGACTGATTTTTGTTATTGTTTATTGATTCATCTGGTGGTAAATCACGTGCCGTCCGCCAACTCACACGTTTTCCCTCGTCTCTCGCTCAATTTTCCTTCTATAGCCCCGAAATTTTGCATAGTAAATCTTAGTGTCCATATATACACTCTTGTCAAGTCATATATGTTATTAAGATCCACAAGCCGAGATACGGAAGGCCAAACATTTTTGATTCACGTGACGGTGGATGACTGTACTTGTGTCTAGTGTCTCAGCAACATAAGGCATTTCTCTCACTCGTTCACCAGACCTCAGAGAGTTTGAACGACCGGAAAATGCGGTTAGAGGAACAATAAGAGAATCTGTAGAGTACGATGAGATCTCTACATAAGTAGCAGAAGCAGAGTATCCCTAGTTGTGGTAGGAGCAAGTGGGGTGCGGAGGGAGGGGCGGCGTAGTCACGTGAAGAACAGCCCCTAATCAACCCTCGCGACCAGAGGCGGCCCGAACTTGACTCCCGCCATCTTTTTTAGACTTGCATGCCAGACTCTGCCTCAAGTTTGAATAGATCCGACTCTCCGCATTCTGCGTCCACTCCTTCAACAGACAGCGTAGCGAATTCTCGTGCAGACAGTCGTTGTCCCACCCCCTCTCCGCCCACTGCTTCGTCGACATCCGTTTCACCACACCAATCCAAACACGCACGCATGCGCAGCAACGGCAACAACAAATACAACGTACTACC